>VXBT01001432.1:95785-144376 GCA_013400235.1 Oriolus oriolus | reverse complement strand
TGGGGCTGGGCGGCGGCCAGCGCGGGCCGGGGTGCGTGGGCGGGCTCGGCGCGCTCCGGGAGGTAGCGGGAGCGGGTGGCGCAGCTGGCGAGGGTGCCCAGAGTGGCCCCGCAGTGACTCTCGGGCAGGCGGGACAGGCGGCCTCGAGCGACCCGCGAGCTGTCGCTGTCCGGTCCCGGCGCGCTGGCACCGGGCAGTGCCGCGGGAAGCCGTAATCCCCAGATCGGTGTTGTTTCGTCCCCCGCTCTTTACTAGCTTCATAGTTCACTGGGGTGACATGCGTGGGCTGTTTATAGTGAATATACAGTGGGGCTCCAAAGCGGGGATGCCTCCCTCGCGTGAGGAGTGCGCATCTGGATGCACATCACATCCTCGTTGAATAATTCCATCGGTTAGTCCAGTTGTGGTGTGTGGTCGGAATGTCCCTTTATATCTTTTAAACCTACCACTATTCTTCCAAGCAAAGCAGAATGTCACACTGGAACTTAAAATACTTAGGGTGGTTTCTTGCTGAGAACACATTTTCATAATAATCATCTGAGATAAAGCAGAAACTTAATAAACAGTAAAAGTCGGCTGTATTTCCTTACATAGAACTGAAGTCCGTAGTTTTCCCATCAGAGTCTGTTTGCAACTTTCTCTTGACTAAAGGTGCCAAATTTCTGGGGGAAAAACCACGACGTGACAGTTCCTCTGAAGCAAAAACTTTCTGATACGTTACTACTAGGTGAGGGTAGCACCAGCTTTTTAAAACATCTTTTTTTATTAGTATGAGCACAAGATTTTTACAGGTACATCTAAACTGGTAGAAAACTACTGCACTTTTGTTAGTGTTTATTTGACATGCAAGTACATGGGTGTTTACCTGGTCTGTCACTTAAAGCTGTCTGTCAGTTTTCTGGACTAAAATACTGCATTTTCATTAATAAAATCGGATTGGTTTTTTTTGTCAGATTTGTCAACCGTGAAGAAGAACAGATTCATAGTGTAATTTTGCTGTATTATTCTGAGTTGAAGCTCTTTCACATCTCAAAGTAGTGATCCCTACATGTAGCTTAATTAGGAAGCTACTGGTAAAACCCAATATTTCCCTCTATGGTCTAAAAGATGAGAAGCAAACGAGGCCTCATGCCCTACTTGTTTTCAGCCACTGAAGTTTACATTCACATATTTCGACAAAAGAAAAATGAGGGATTTACTTCAGGAAAATCCTAAGTGTGCAATTATATTTTGTCAGCTCATTTTCCTAAATGGTTATGATTAGGTAGGAAATCTTTCACTTCCCATTATGTAGTGTGAATTCTGTATGTTCTGCTCATTATAGTATAGGTTTGATTTATATCTTTTAGTGGCCAGTAAAAGTGGAGTTTGTGTATGGTGACGTTTGTGGCATGTTTAGCGTAGAGGATCCCTATATTACAGATGTAAAATATAGCAACTCAATGAGTATTGTAAAATATGGTGAAAAGAGCAAGAGTTTAATGTAGAATCACTTTTTATAAATACAGATAGAATATTGAAGAAGAGCAAACTAGGTTATTTTCAGGAAAGTATATTAATTCTTGGAAGTTTGGGCTTTATGAATTTGTTTTCGTGTTTATTCCTGGTGGCTGGAATATGCCACTGTTCCAGGTATGTGTTTTGGGGCATCTTGCATTGTCTTTACTAACATGGAAGAGATCCAATCTGATCAGACAAAAATTTTACAAAATTAATGATAACTGATCTTATTTGGATTGGGGCATGGTGGTTGCTGAACTTTGATATACGATTAAATCTCTCCTAAGGTGAGATTACACTAAGTAAACAGCCTTGTTCTTATCCTTGTTGATTAATGATCTATATTTACACAAGCCTGATAGCTGCTTTAATGCACCATGTCAAAAACCATGAAGTTCTAAATTTGAAATGCCTGTTAAACAATAGCACTGTCATTAGAGGACTTTATCTCTTAATTTTATTGCCACAACAGGGTAGACACTTACTGAATAAATAAACAGCACTCATTGGTGGATTCTACAGATCATGAGTTTTACAGAGAATGCTTGTAGACGCAAGGTGAGCCTAGCCTTTGTTCCATTCAAATCAAAAAGTATCTGCAAAATTAATATTTTAACCAACCTATAGGATGGTTAGGTTTTTGTGAACTAATTTATTTAACCTTTGACCAGAAACTTATTACCATACTTAGAACAGGTATGCACTTTTCTCATTTTGCTTTTGTGTTCTATATTGTCTCTCATATTTTTTGCGCTAAATTTAAGAGCGCTTCAGTATTTCATTTCTTATTTCTAATTATTTTTGAGGGCTTTTTGAAATCATTCAACTAATTGTAAGATACTTTTCTGTGTTCCTGTGGTTAAAGTGATAGAATCTGCTGTATTTTATAAACTTACTTAATTTTCTACTCTTCTAAATTACGTGGTTTCTAGCCAATTGTGGATTGACTACTTGGAAAGCAGCATTTAGTAACTTTAGTACTTTTAAAATGCCAATTTGGTTTGACCCAGTATAACTTGCAAAAGCAGTTTTATTTTTCAGTGGTGTTTTTTCTTTTCATTAATGGTAAGAAGTATTATTTTTAAGTTACTTGTTTAGTTGTGACAGTAAAGCTTTGCTTTAGGAGTCAGAACATGTTTTAGATAGTGAAAATATTGCAACCTCATCAGTGTAATTTGGAAGCATATTGCAATACTAGACATTTGTTTTCTGCCAGTGAAGTCTGTTTGGCCATCCTTGTTCTTTTGAAACATCGTTGGATTGTTGGATACTTAGTATAAATGCTAAAGGCATGAAGTAGACTAATTACTCTTGGCATCTGACTGATCAGCTCCTCTATAATCCCAAACCAGTCTAAACACTTCGCCTTTTTTTCCTTGATTTGGTTTAGTTTGGATGGCCAGCAGACCAAAGCACTGTAAGTAATGGGTGTGAAATGACCTGAAAGTAACAGGCTTGTGCAAGTGACCCTGTGAAAAAGATGAGAGGGATGTGAGGATAGGGTGGTGCAAGTGCTTGAGGACCCAAGTATAGCCTCAGCTCTTTCCTGCGCAGGTGAGATGTGTGTGCCCAGGAGAGATTTTTAGTGCTGAGGCCAAGTGCTATGTTTGACTCACTTTACTGCTAGTGAACTCCCTCAGCCTCAAATCAGAGTAGCTGCATGCAAAACTGCCTGTTAACAGTAATCCATAATAACTCCTAAACTGTATCCAAGGATAGTCTGGGTGAGTGTTAGGTGGCTTGGACCAAAATGGTGCGAGAATAATGCAGCCACACGGCCTGGCAGTGTTGAATGCAGTGTCTTAGTTTGTTAGGATCGGTGCAGTCTGGGTGTCCAGTGACTGTGAGTTGGTGGTGTCTAGCAGGAGGTGTTACCTAGGGAGAACTCGGAGCTGTTACCTGATGGGCGGTGGGGGACACAGATACCAGAGTTCATTGCAGGGAAGGATAAGGGGAACATCACACCTTCATAGGAACCTGGTTTTCATTAGTGCCACTGTTTACAAACCACTCTTTGTATTAAAGTTTTTTGTAGAACACTCTGAATTTTCTTGATGAAAAGATAAACCTGTGTAATATTTTTATTTGCCTTCAAGATTTGTTTGGATTGCATTTGCAGGCTTTTCTCCACAACCAGAAGGGCCTAACATTTTTTTTTCTGTAGAGAAATTAGTTTCATGTAGTTGCTTGTCTGCTTTATGAAAAATACAAATGCTTTATATAAACATAAATATTAAGAGATTTGTAATAAAGTTAGATTTGCTGGCAGATACTAACCTTTGCATTGAAAACTATTAGCTGGCTTCCTCAGTGATGCTGTCTGGAGAGGAATCTGATTAGAAAGGCTTCAATATAAATGGTTTCATGGGTCATTGTTATTTAAATAAAGTGTTGGGTTTTTTAAAAGATTGGAGGACTACAGTGCTGAATTATTTGGCAACTGCACAGAAATAGAGCTGATTGAACTGCTGTAGTGTTGTTTTTTATTTAACCTCAAATTATAAGTATCAGAGCTGGGATTTGATAGCAGAAAACTTCTAATAATTTAGACAAATAGGGAAATACTTATTTCTAAATAAAACATACTCATCCCTAATACTAATTAGCACAGATTTAATTATTAACTTCAAGTCTATGGACCACTTATGTTAATGACAGTTGTTAAATACTTTAAATAGAATGGTGAATTCCAAGGAAGAAGCAGCTGTTGTGTTGAGCCACTTCTAACTGAGGACTGAAAATGCGAGCAGGTAAGGATACTTTGTGTTTGATTTCCAGTACATATTTTATAGTTAGAACTAGATGCAAATGATGGAAGTTATTTCTGTCCTATATGAATCTTTAATGCTGCATTGACTCCTTTTTGAATTCATGATTATAGCTGATTATCAAAGTGGTGTTATTTTTTTGTTTTAAGTTCAGGGGCTTTTGTAAAAGTTGGAACAGCAGTGGTAAATATGCTATAGCTGAGGATTCAACAGCCTTTTTCAGTGGTGTGCCAGGTTGCATTTTGAATTCTTAGTTACCAATTAAGCATTTCCTGAGGGGAACTAGGACACCTACTGCTTCAAGGGTTGAAATGCTGCTGATGGCAGTATCATGATTCATAGAAAGGCAGAGTGCCAGCTCCTGGCTCTTACAGGTCTGTCTCAGGATAGTGCTGCTCTGGGTTCCAGACCCAGTAAGAATCCAGAGCTGCTGCTTCTCCTGGAAGACAGCGTGTCACCTCTGCTCATAAACAGGGAGGGCGATAATCTGTCCTCTGCTTCAGCTAGCCCAAGTTTTGTGCTGATCCTGATGTGTGTGCTCCTCAAAATGTGCTTTCTTCAGGAGACAGAATAGATGGTGCTGACTTCAGCAACGAGTAAAAACTAGGGTGTATGTCTGTGCAAAGCTACTGAGTTATCCTTGTATGGTTTATGTTGCCAGTGGAAATTCTTAACTGAATACAAAGTGAATTTGTTGGTAAACTTCCCCTGAAAAATAATTCTCATCCTTTGCAGTTTTAAAGCATGATTATGCACCTTTTTTTAGCAACAGTGATTCTTGAGGTAGCAAATCCTACTCTCGATTTCTTTTTGCAGTTGAAAGTGAGGCAAAGGCAAAAACCAAGGTTCGCTTTGAGGAAATCTTCAGATGCCATGCTGGCCTAGCAGACACAAAGAAATCGAAGAAAAAGGAGTTTGACTCTCAAGAGAGTATTGTGGTGAGTTAGAACACATGCAGGCTTTGTTTGGTTGCCTTCCTTAAGAGAAAAAAGATCGGGAAAATGTATTGTAGAAAGGAGATGTAAACATTAAAAAAAATAAAGTGTAATGTATGTTTCTGCACATATCCCGTGTTTTTGGTGTGGCTTTTATTCTTTGTGTGCCAGCAAAGCATCCTTGGAGGTATGCCAAAATTATATAGGCTATAATACTGGTAAAAAGAAAGTGACACATGCAGGCATGCACTCACTTAATGTCCACCAGTACTTTTCTGTCCATTCCCTTTTTTTCATGAAATGTTTCAAATTCAGTATTTACTGTACTGGGAGTTAATTAAATGCTTGAGGGCTAGTAGAATTATGTCTGTAAACATAGTTCATTTTGAGAGTGCTACATCTGAGTAATAGAGGTATGTCTGTCTAATGCAGCTGTGAATTGAGAACTGATGAGAAAGTGTAATAATATTAGAGATAATTATTAACTATTCTATTTTCTACTTTTTAAAATTTTAATCTCAGTAATCAGTGTATTTCTGCATTCAGCTTTGTGTCTTGAGTGGTTCCGTGTTCACATGTCAACTTTTTTAGAAGATTTTGGGTTTAGCTTGTGACTTGCAGATGAGGAAGGATTCTATCACCCTGACTTTATAGTTAGATGACGTTTTTGTTTGTGGCATATCTGTCATTGAAAGAGCCTCAGAAATTCCTCTGAGTTATGGTTCACATTGTAGTCTTTTTCCTGAAGAGGAGAATAAAAGTTCAATATGAGTTTATACATACCTGATTATCGACTTGGAAGATTTAGAATTTAGAAAGAAGGCAATTTGCTTAGCAGTCAGATGTTCTGGTTTTTTATTTTCTTCCTGTTAAGTTTTATATTTTCAGCCTTTTTTCTTACCATTGTATCCGTATCGGATTCTGGAAATTCCTTTTCTAATACTCATTTAAGACAAATGAGTGGTATTTTATGTATTACCATAAACACTACATGTAGTTATATATATTTAAGTATATTCAGAATAGATATATTAAACTTAGTATTGCTATTTGGTCTTAGATTGACAATTTGAAGTTGCATTTTGTGTGGATTTTTAAAAAATTTCTATTCCTTGATGTATATGCCATTTAGTCAGTAGTCTATACAAAGAATCAACTTAATGTCTAAAAAATAGCACAGAGAGGTAGAGGGTGGGTTTTTTCCTTTTTTGCTGGCAAATGTGTAAATAAAAGACTAAATTCTTCCTCAGTTAAGTTTATTTTTTTATGAAATGTGAATTTTTAATTCTGTAATTTGTAAGTGTTTTGGAGCACATAATTATATATTTATATGCAACTACCTATTACTCATAAATATTTTAAGCTTACTTTGCTTTTAAAATTGGTTTCCATTCTGGAAGTCTCTGATGTAAAACTCTAGTGTTTTGAAGTTATGTAGAAACACTTAAAATCACAGTTACCTGAATCAAAACTTAGTGGTGTGCAAGCAAATTGAGAAGCATTTTTAGGATCAGTCTGGAAGCCCACATTTCTGGCTTTGTTGAAGATATAGATGTTTACCAGTCAAAGCTCTTAAAAACTAAGTACTTGAGGACAGCTTGTATTGAAACGTATTACTGACCATTTTTGAGTATTTCCTTAAAGCGTGACAAAGTTGCAGGAGCTCAGGTTGGTATTTTCCATGCTGGTTGCATTCAAGTAGAAATTTCTGCAAAAGCTTCAGCAAATAAACAGTCATTTTTCTCTGTAAGAAATAAATGTGTGGGAGTGGAAGAGTAGGTAGATGGAGGAGGTTGGCTGGTTTTGTTCCTGTTTCTTCAGTTCATACGATTTAACTGTACAGAGTTTCCCATATCTTGAAATAATGTGAAATTTGTCAGTGATGGTTGGCTTCGTGTCACGCACTTGCCATAAATGGTCTCCCAGCTTTGATCAAAATGGTTCAGAGCCTATTTCCAGGTCATGGTTCAGAGCCTATTTCCACTTGAAATGTTCCAGTCTGTTTCCTTCCTTTGTCTTTGCTCTAGAGGCTTTGCTCTAGCCTTTCTTAAAGATTAATAAGATTTTTTCCCTTATAGTCCACTGTTTCTTTGAAACCTGAGTCCTGGAGCTGCAGGGGGTTGCTGTGGTTTTAAATGACAGAAGTGAGGATAAGGAGAGTACCTGCCTGCCCGCCTGCCTGCCTGCTCTGCTCTGTGTGTCCATTACCTGGAGAGCAGGGAAGCAGTCTGCATGGAAGAGGAAAGGTTGATGTCCATAGGGCAGGATGAGCTTGAAGCCACGACTGGTAGGAATGAAGAGCTTCTAATGGAGATGGAAATACACATCAGCTGTGGCCAGTGAAAGCTCTGCTTTGCTGTTCAATAAATAGCCCCTGGGGTAGGTGTGAAGCCTAAAGGCATAGTGGGAAAAACAAGCACTTGAGACACAGTCAGAAAGTGAATTTGCTAACATCCCTTCCAGGACAGTCACCATATTTATTTTTTACCAGTTGTGCCTCCTATTACAAATTGTCAGAATGAGGCAAGCCTCAGGTCAGGCAATGTCCAGGTACATTCATCTGTCTAAAGTCATCATGAAAATTATTGAATTTATTTGATTCAATCTAAATTCTGTGGTTGAAAAGGATGTTTAAAAATTTTCTACCAGATGAAAAGGTTAGATCCCTTTATGGAGACAAAAATTTCTTCCCTAGACTGAAGTCTGATCAGATTACAATATTGGGATGGACAGGCATTGATAACTTGGGTTTTGTATTCAAGGCAGGACTGCAACAGATTTATCTGGTTTATATGTAGGCTGAAAAGCAGTGAATAATTGTGGAGATTTCCACTGGATTTTAGCCCTTTGTTTCTTGTGTGTAAAATAGGAGAATTGATAGTAGTTGGCTATATATTTGATCCACACATTTTTCTCTATGTTTTCTGCTAGAATTTGGTGAAAAAATTCCAAGCTCATCTTATCTGTAAATAAGATAATGAGTTCTTCTAGCTTTGAGTGTCTACATTTTATAGTCTTACACAAGCAATGGTAGTAAAATTGATTTCCTAGTACATTAAGATTTTCTTAAACATCCCACCCGACAAGCCATCATCATAAGTACATTAATTATCAATTTAGTTGTAAGTAAATGGTCTTTTACAACTGGTACATATCAGCGCTTCAGTGGGCTGGCAGTGTCCATCCCTAATTTTTCAAGGTGTGCCTGTATTATTATGGGCAGAAATTCAGGTACCTCTGTAAATCTGGTTACACAAGTTTTCAGATACCCATGACAACTTGATATGTTGCCAGCTTCCGCTCATGCGTGTTTGAGAAGCCCTTTTGAAAACGTGTAAGATTCTTAGGCGTTGTCCCTGCTATCAGTTCTGGGACATGAATGGCAGTGATGTGACCTGGGGTTGACTAATTGTGGTGTGAGCCTTGAGTCTCAGCCCACGTGTGTGCGCCTTGGCTGGCACCCATCTCCCACTCCTCTCAAGCCAGCAGTGCAAGCAAGGCTGTTTGCAGGGGAGAGTGCTTCCTCTGCCTTGATGTTGTGATGTGGCCACAGAGCTGTTTTGAAACAAAGCCTTCTTATTTGTTACATGTTTTAAGCTGAGAAAGTCAGGTTCAGAGCAACCCTCTGGAGTTACTCCAGAAACAGGCCTGTCTTTCTGAGCTGCTTTTCCAGCCTGACTCCTTTCTCTAACTCAGTTCCGTGTTTATGTATTGATGATAGCTCATAGTTGATATCTCTCAGTCCTTTGTTTCAGACAGAGAATCTGTACCAGTATCCCCACCTCTGCCTGAGTCCTAATCAGAAGGTTTTTGTGAACCTCTTGACTTTTATTTTATTGTTTTGTAACTTTACATCTTTCCTCTCTATTTAATTATGTCATGCAATTACAGCATGTGGAAAAGGTGGGCTGAACTGAGATCATACAGGCTATTTATCTGAGGAACTTATGTTTGAACTGCTGAAGCGGCTTTGTGCTACCTGCTGTATCTATTAATGATCCTGAAATTTGCTGTAGTTTGAGATTGTGGTTTGTTTTCATTATAAGGAAGTGGCCTCAAGTTGTACCGGAGGAGGTTTAGATATTAAGAAAAACTTTTCCATTGAAAAGATAGTCAGACATTGGAACTGGTTGCCCAAGGAAATGGTGGAGTCACCATCCCTAGAATTGTTCAAAAGGCATGTGCATGTGGGACTTGGGGATATGGTTTAGTGGTGCTGGGTTAATGGTTGGACTTAATGATTTTACAGGTCTTTTCCAGCCTGAGTGATTCTATGAATCTTTGATTTTTCATTTGTAGGTAATAATAAATACCAAGTTCTAGTAAGTATTTCAAGCCAGTTTTTGCATCAGGTGGATTCTTTAAGGAGATTATTTTGAATATGAGAGTTATTTTAGAAACTCTTGAACAGGTCAAAGATGAGGGCTTTTTGTTTAGGATTTCTCAAATTCTACTACTTGTGCTCAGTGGATTGATGTTTTATCAAAGGCAAAAATCAGCATGACCTTAATTATTGGCCACTGTTGGGTCTTAATTGTTAGTGTGTTTTAATCTTAATTTCTCATATTCTACAGTTAAAGTTATTCATAGAAATAAAGATATGGAAGTGAACAATCTATTAGGAAACATTATTCTGTTTGGGGGTTTTTTTTTTGCTTATACAAAGCCTGATGCTTTAATTCTTGTGTTTTCCATACTCTGTTCTGTATTTCTAGTTATTTATATGAAATTTTCCACATCCTCTTGAATCATTGACTTAGAAATAGATGTGATGCTAGCGGTTTGCTTAAGCAAGTGTAAGATGAAGATACAAGGACAATTTTTTCATAGTTATTGCACATATTGTGCCTTTTTACAAATTTTTGAGGCAAATGTGATTCCTTAACTTGTGTCCTGACTAGAAGGGAACAATGTCTGTGTTTATTGAGGAAGAAGGTCTTGGCAAATAAAACTTTGTATGCAGATACCTATATTTTCTCCAAACTTTTTAATTTCTTTTTGTTGTGTTTTAAAGCCCTTTCTAATGTTTCATGTTGAGACTCAAAGAGAGTTTTCTGTAAGACAACAGAGTAAATGAACCTCAGTAACTTTATAGAAGTTACATCGAGGAACAGAGGTCTCTGTCTTGACCTCCCTCCTTACAGTTAGACCTCAGTTACTTGCTGTGTTCTTTGGCATTATCATAAAACCACGGTTTGGATTGAAAGGGACTTTAAAGATGATCTAAACCCAAGTGCCCTGCCATGATCAGGAACACCTTCAACCAGATCTGGTTGCTCAGAGCCCCTTCCAGCCGGACCTTGGACATATCCAAGGAGGCAGGGAGGTGGCATTATAACCTTTAGTAACCAGAAATAGAAACTTGAAGGAGAGAGGAAAGTTTACAATGTGTTTTTATAAAACCATCAAAAATTAGCAGCAGAAGTGCACGAACAAGTGCATTGGCTGAAATTTAATTCTGACAAGCAGCTTTCAGTGTAACAGACTACAAACAACCGAGCCTGAAATCTCTCTCTTGTATTTTCAGTGGATGAAAGTATTTGTTTTTGTGCTGCATGTCGTCTTCAAGTCCTCCATAGTGTAAAATACTGGCATCTGTTTATGGCGTAGACTTGTTAATTTCCTTTTTTACTGGATATACATAAAAGTCATATGAAAACATAGTGTAACATTGAGGATGAGGTGCCCAAACACCAAATGTTTTTTTTTAGTGTGAATTTTCTGTTGTCTTTCAATCTGTCACTTATCAAATTGAAACAACAAAATAACTAGATCTTTGATTTAATTTTACTTTATGTAATGTTGCTGAAGGAATAACCTGAAGTGCAATGTTTATCCTTAGAACATGAATTTTAGTACAAATATGTTTTGTGTTCTTTTCATTTATAGCTTGATACCTTTAGAAATAATATTGATCTATCTAAGGAAAGTGTGAATGATGAAGCAATTATAAATAACACATATAATCCTGAAGAAGAGAGCCCCAGATTTACAAAAAATAAATTGAGAGAGAAAGCATCAATTGCAGAAAAAATAAACAATGATGTTCTTAGTGGAGAGGAGAAGCAGCAGCCAAAGTCAAACAGGAAGAAAAAGAAATCACTGTTACAAGAACACTTTAATGAGGAGGAAGATTTATATGAAGCTAAATTGGGGAGTTTTGAAGAAAAGACTGATGGTTTTCCAAAGAAGAAAACAAAAAGTAAATCACAAACAGATGTACCTCATCAAGAAGGTGATAGAAAGATCAAAAATTCCTTGACTGAAGTGAGAAATGTAACTGAATTAGAAGAGGAAGAGCAGCTAATTCAAGCCTATCAGCTGCATGTGGCTGAGGAAGAGGCAAATGCAATTAAAAAGAAAATGAGAAAGAAACTTAAAGAGCAGATGTCTGAATCTACCTCCACTGTTCAAAGGCATGAAGTTGCATTGAATAATGAAGTGGGCAAAAAGAAAAAGAAGAAAGAGCGAGCAGTTTTAAGTGAAGCTGAAACAAGGTAACATGACAAACTATACACAGTGTGCCTGTGAATGTTAAGCAAAATGTTTCATTTTAAGATAGGCAGAAGCTTTCTGATAAATTTTTCATATTTTCTAAGTGATTAACTGGATGATTCTGTTTTGAAAAAATAGTACAAAATCCTTTCTCAGAAGGCTGTCATGATTAATATTTTGCTCACAGATTCTTTTTAACTTTTTTTTTAAAATATCATCAATTGCTATTTGATGTTTGTTTGCTGTGGAACTCACTCTTAACTAACTTAAGATAGTTTTGTGGATGAGGTTTTTTTTTGTGATAAGTGATGGTCCTGATCCAGCAAAAGAGCATTAGCTTAACTGTATTCACATAAATGGTTCTGCAGTTGTCTGGAAATTAGGGGGAAAGGAAGGGGGGAGAGCACTGAAAAAGGCAAGATTCTAATGGGGCTGGGGGCAGTTATGTTTTCAAGATACACAGATGATGAGTTGCAGAATTTCAAGTGGATTAATAATGGCAGTGAGTAATTGTATCAATATATGCAGTGGACTGCAGTGATGACAGTGATCCATTACCTTGCAGTGCAATGTCCCTTTCTGAGCTGCAGCATCATCCAGAAGAAGGTGTCAATGAAAGTCAGCCACTTGAAACACTGTGTACATCAGAAGGACAGAAACTGGAGGAAAGCATGGATAAACAGAAACCTAAAGCCAAGAAGGTTAAGAAGAAAACCAGAAAAGGTCTGCCAGCAAAATAATACTGTACTACTTTGCTGCACTTTTTTTGGTGCTGCTACAGAAATATTTGTCCATAGTAGCAACACAGAAGTGATTGAGCTGTTTGAGTTACTTATATTTCTTAAGTTACTTAATTGTACCTCTGTTCTTCCAATTCTGAGGCTTATTTTTGAGGATTTTATTTGATAAAGCAATCTAAAATCTTGAAAATTCCTTTACTATAAGTAGTTTTGAGTTGAGACAGAAGTTACTGTGTTCCACTAGTGACAGTTTATTTACTTTGCTCCAATTTCTAGAAGAAACCACGGAAGTTCCTGCAGAAAATGATGAGGAAATGAAGAATTCAGAAATTTCAACTCAGTCTAAATTTGGTTTTGGTGATGATCTTGTTTTGGGAGTTTATATCCATCGATCAGATCGACTTAAAATTGATCACTTGGTATCTCATCCTGTGGTTAAAATCCATATTGTTGATCAGAGGAGTGGCTTATATGTCAAGAAGGATTATAGGTGACTTTTAATAAACTGTTTCTGTTATCAGTGATTACAATAAATAGGTATACTCCTCCCTACAAAATAAAATATGAAAATGGGGTATTTTAAGCTTGTGTAGTTGTTCGTTAGTTTCTCCATCAATGAGAATATATATATATATACACATACAATAAATGAGGGTGATATTTTTCTTTTCCTTTTGGCACTTTCAAATGCTCTGCACTGCCGTATTGCTCTTGAGGCTCCCCAGGGCAGTGGTCACAGCACCAGCCTGACAGTTCAAGAAGCATTTCAACAATGCTCTCAAGCACGTAGTTTGACTCTTGAGGATGGTGCTGTGCAGGGCCAGGAGCTGGACTTGATGATCCTCATGGGTTCCTTCCAACTCAGCGTATTCTGTGATATTTCCAACACATCTGTGATATTTCCAACACATTTCTTCCCAGAGACAAAATTCCTTAAGTCTCAAAAATATATAAAAGCCAAGATTAGAATATGTAAGCAAAATTCTTGTAGTATAAATAGCATCTGCCTTTTCTTTTTTATTAGAACTTTTAAAGAACTTTTAAAACCTTAAATTTAGTTCTTTGTACTTCTAATTACTTCAGTTGCTTGTTTCCACTGCCATTATGCATAATATTCCTGAAACCAAATTTTAGTGAAGCTTGAGCAGTAGACTCCACCATGATCATTATGCATAATTTGCTAACACTAACTTAATCGTTAGGATTTTCAACTTCAACCTGTAGTTGTTCTATATACATTGCAAATTGTCTTAAATTTGGGTGGGTTTAGAAAATTTTTGTGTCTTATATGTTTCTTAGCTTTCAGTAACGGAAAATATTATTTTATTTGAGGTTGTTTTTTAAATGCTCTAACAATTGTAATTCTTTGGAAATTTTCAAACAGCAAGAGGGAAGATTCATCTTGTGAACGAGAAGAAATAGAGCCCATTCTTCCTATAATGACACAACCATGTGACTTCAGAAAGTCTAAATCAACAATTCCAGAGTGGGAAGAGCAAGTAATATTTAACGAGCGTTTTACTTACTTTATTCAAAACACTGAGGAAAACCCTCAGGTTATCCTGTTTTTTGAGGTAAGATGAAATATTTTGCATCTGATTTATGCACATTCTGGTGTTTGGGTTGCTTCTTCAACAACATATATTTGACTGATTCAGATGTTTTATTTCAGTTAAATTGGGTAAATAGCATGGCTTTAAGATACAGAATCAAGTGGAGATACCAAAAAGTGGGATTTTTTGTAGAAAAGGATCGTGTTTTGATAGTAATAAGGGAGATGAAACTTTCTTATAAGATCAGCTCTGAAACTTCTGGGAAGAGCTGGTAAGATATGGTGGATATCATTCTTTTCACATTCTTGAAATCTGAAAAGTGGATTAAGTACAACAAAGTCAAAGGTAGAATTTGTCTGCTTGTAGCAACACCTCATTGTACCAGTGAGCAAACTATTGCGTTGTTTCCATTAACATTTTACACATCTACTTCTCCTGTCCCAGTCTTTGTAAAGTAGTCATTAATTTGTCCTCCAATACAATTACGATTAAAGGAAAAATTTTAAGTTATGAATTCAATGTAATTTTGAGCTTAAGTATTTCAGTATTTGTACGGGGAGATTCTGTAGTATAAACATCAAAATGGAAACCTAATACAATAAATATTTTTTTATTCCTTGTTTTTTTTCCTATTTCAGATAGATTGAATATAATTTATTACCATTTTTTTAATGTTTTGTGATGCTTGTAAGGGAGCATATTCATAAAATAAAGAGTCTTTAGTTGCTTCATACAAAACTAATTACATCTGTATGTAAGGGTTCTTCATGCAAGTCATGCTAATGTTGGGACCAAATGTATGATTACACTGAAAAAAAGCTGTTTGACTTCAGGTTTATGAAATATCAATTTGAAAAAAGTATTATTGTAAGGATTTTTTGTATACCAGGTAAACTTCCAGGAGTAGCTAAATATGAGAAAACTCTGGTCCCTGACAGAAAAATGAAGACTCTCATAGGCATCCCTGGAAGTGTTCAAGGCCAGGTTGGATGGGGCTTTGAGCAGCCGGAGTTAGGGAAAGATGTCCAAGCCCATGGCTCAGAACTCTGTGATCTTTGAAGGTTCCTTCCAACCCAAACTGTTCTATGACTGATTCAGTGGCAAAACTGATAAAGCAAGGGGAAAAAAACTAACTTTTAGAATGCCGTTTTGCATCTAGGTTATTATGCAGCTGGTTTTAGCGGTCAGATTTGTGATCTAAGTGATTTCTGAATTACTAAGAAAACTATACATTGTTGTTTCTTCTCTTTTATTGAGATGTAAGGGGAGCAAGAATAGGTTTCTTTAAGCTTTTTTTTAATGGAGGTCATAAATAGTCATCAGGTAAATACATGAGGACCTGTTATTTCTAATTTCATACTTGTGTGGAAGAAACACTGGTTTTGTAATTTCTCAACATTTAAATCTGTTTAATTTAGTGAATTGACCAAGAATATTTTCAGCAGTTTTTTTAAATTACCATGAAGTATATATTCATTAGAAATACAATTATATTCATGCTGATACTTCTAGGTCCTTGATTCTCTACATATGAATGAAGTGAGAGCCAACTCTGATGTAAAAGTTCAGGAAGGTCGTTACCGAAAAATTTGTTGGGCATTTCTAAAGGTATTGTAAATATTTAAATTAAGAAACAGAATTAATAAGTCCTTTTATCTGAAAATTTCTACTATACTAAGTAGGAAAACATTTTTTAATATTTTCAGCAACAGAGATGGAAAAAAAAAAATCCTTGTTTGCTTGGCTGTTCTCTCCTTTTCCTCTTCTTTCAGTCCCTGAAATCAACACAGTAACAAGCTTGACATTAAAGAATATGTGTTTTTCAAGAAAGTATAGTGTGTAAGATATTTTTTGTTTGTTCATAAAGTACAGAAGGTTGTTTTCTTTTAGGGTTTTCTTTGTGTTCATGTGATTGTGAAGAAAATGACAAATCCTCTAATTTCTGTACCTCAGCTGTTCTGTATTCTAGTGGCATTTTCAGTTGTCTTGTCTTTGAAAAGACTCCCTAACTTAATTATAAAATGCTTCTCATTTTCAGTTGCAGAGTTTGAAATGCTGTGGCAATTGATATACAAATGTGCCAAATGTGAGGTATGGGTAATTTAGCCAGCACATATGTACCTTTCTACCTTTTTAAGAGAGACTTGAATGTGTCAATTTGTTCTTTGAGAGCTGACAAACTACAGTTTCTATGAGGATTGTTTGTTTACCCCTGTGCATGATAGTCATTAACAGTCATTGAGCTGTCCACAACATAGAGGAAATGTGAGAAATACAGGAGAAGATAATGGACTGCAAGTTTAGGTGAAGGGATGGGGACCTCCATAGCAATTCAACACAGAGATTCTTCTGAGCTCTGCCCAAGATAAATCTACTGGAATCAGGGGCCCGGTATCCTGTGTCTGTTAGCAGAGCTCATAGGAACTGTGCATCCAGGCATTCAGTACAGCCTGCTGCTGAACAGAGGGAAAAATGAATTTTCAGCTCATAAATATGAATAGAATTATTGCCTATTCCTCATTCTTACTGCATCTGCCTCCATTATCCTTTCATCTGTATCAGTCAAAGTAGAAATGTCACTATTCAACACTGATCAGTGTTAATGGCAGTAGGTACATTTATTCTTCAGCTCCGTAGAGAGGACTGTCTCCTCTGAAGCTGGAGAGGTTACTGCATTGCTGTATCTTCTGCTCTGAACCAAAGCCTTACCAATGCCCTTTGTTGCAGCATTCAAAGAGGACAGATTGGGAAGAAGCTGTTTGTGGATTGGCAGTCCTTTGAGATCTGGTTGATTTTAGCAAGTAGCAATTAAAAGAAAAATAGAAAAGTGGTACTGTGGAGGTGTTCCCACTTACAAGATATTACTGCTGTGAAGCGTCTTTCAAAACTAGGCTGCCATCTAAGCTTCAATCTTAGTGACTTGATCCTGGGGGGATTAAATACATGCTTAGTTCATTATCACATTTAGAGTTAGTGTATTTCTGCAATGGGAAGTGGTTTTCAAGAGCTTGTACTGTTAAGATACTAGAAATTATCTGTTACGTTCATTTTTCTTCCTCTTTCTTCTTTTTAATCACCCTTCCAGCTTGTAGGTGCAAATGGAGTTCTAAACGTTGGTGGAAAACTTCGTCTACAATTATATTACCCACCTTCAAGGACCAAGTCACATTCGAATGCTGTTGAGGTTTATGACTGGTGGGCAAAATGTCCTAGAAATCGTTACCCATCAACGTTATACATAACTGTAAAAGGCCTAAAACTGCCAGATCATGTAAGTTAAATATATAATATATATTTGTAAATTTGCAGACTTAAGTTACTAAACTCTGATTCCCTGCACCCTCTAGCTGTATTGAGCTGTATTTTTTTTCACAAGTGAAAGCTTCTTTAAAGATAGGCTTACACTGGTATGTGCTGAGATGGGCGTTCAAGATAAATACGATATTTCCTTTTCTATCATGCAAGTACAATATTGTTCTATTATATAATCTCCAAATTGTATTTAGAGCTGTAATAATACTTTCTTCTGCTCACTTTTGTACTATGAAGGGTGGTCTGTGGAAGCCTGGTGAGATGTGCACCTTCTCAGTAGTATAATACAATACAATAGTAGAGTAATTCTCATTTTCACTGACCTTGATAGTTACTAAAAGTAGGAAAGTATCAATTATTTGAAAAAATTGTGATGCCATTTGATTGACACAACTTTGGAAGCTTGGATTACTTTCTGATTTCCTGGTTACTTTAAATGAAATTTTGAAATGCAGTTTTCATGCATTAAGCTTTTTCCAATCTCTGTGTTTCAGATGTAGCAAAACATTTAAATTAAAAGTACCTTTTAATCTTTTCAGAAATCACATTGTTCGCTTTAAAAATATTTTTTCCCTGATACTTAGTTTTGTTTGCCTTAAGGTTGGTCCTTCTTTTCACTCTGTGGCAGCTGTTCAACAGGAACAAGCTAATACAGCACTGTCAGAGCTCCAGAGAGAGGGACGTGAACCTTCTTCAGAGGAGAAAAAGAAGCCATTTAAATGGTCAAGATTGCCTGGACAGGTGAAGTGTTTTTCTTTGAATTTTAAATGAAAATAATTTAAATGTTTACTATATTTTTATAAGTATTGTGAAGCAGGTAATTAATTAAAATAATTAACAAAAAATACTAAACAAAACATAAAAAACTCTCATAGACAGTAGATGAGGCTTAACCTTAGCAAATATGGTTGATTTAACGATTATTTTCACCAGAACACACAGGTATTTTTATCTGCAGAATTCTCTTAAGAATTTGAAAGAGTTGGGTTATTCAGGTAATGGAAGTAAGACAGGAAACCAGTTCTCAGATTTCAGCTTAGTTAGAAATATATTTTCTTGAGTTTGTTTGTTTGTTTGTTGAAGATATTTTTACACTATAACATAAAGAGTTTACACTGAAGAACCACGTAGCTACTGTGGATATCATCCTTCACCTTAAACTTTGAATTTAGTTTAGGAGAAAAAGCCATTGGGTCAAAAAGAGGTAATATGTTGGAAGAGAGAAAAGGGGACTAAAATACTGGTTACATTTTTTGGGATGTTTTATCTCTGGTTCTGTCTTGAAAAGTCAGGTATTTAAATACAGATGAGGATTACTAAAAGTGATTTGGTAGAAGACCAAAGGTTTGAGTACCTGTGGTTGGGTTTTTGAGTTCATACTGCAGTCATTAGGTTATGAAAAGTTGTGCTAAGACTCCTTAAACAAGCTTGTGGTCTTAACTCCACAGTTTACATCATTGATGGGTGGCATTATGAAGCTCTTCTTAAGATTAAGGAAATTATTTCAATTTTAATTTTTTTAGTTTTTTTAAACTTGCTAGTTGTTTGTAATAATGGGGCAGAAAGAGATTATGCATTCACGTGGCCTAGGTTATGCTGCAAAACTGTCTCTGTTTATAACAATGTCTTTGAATTTTACTTTAGAATGCCATTAAGATGTTACTAGCCTTTTAGAACTCCTGCATGTCAGGGCTTAGACTGTGTTTTATGCATTGGATGATTCATACTCCTACCACTTGTTCCCTGAAAAGCCAGGCTTGCCGCATACCCAACAAGCACCTGTTTTCCCTGCGAGGTGGAGATATGGGCTGCTTCTGTATCCGCTTCTCTCATGATGGGAGGACGCTGGCAGCAGCATGTGCAGGAAGGAATGGCTATCCCATTGCTTGTAAGTTTAAAAACGTTTTGGCTTTTTTCTTAAAATTCATGCATTTGGAATTTAAAGGTTAAGGGAAGTTAATTTTTAAATTGTGCTTTTTTAAAGTTTTTGGTTTACAATTGTGATTTGAAGATTGTTCTGTGCATTAAAGAGCATTAAGGAAAATGCTCTTTCTGTGTTGATAGGACTGGAACTGGCTTTTCTTACATGATTACATATATACAGTTTAATGGTGTGAAATGACACGATTTCTGCCCAGAGGCGTAATGGAAATACTAAATCAGTTTGCAGAAGGAACATAGTTTCTGAGGATAATATTTTAAGGGAAATAACTTTTTAAGCCTCGGCCTCACACATTTTTTGTGTAAGTTTTTCTCCTAACCTGTCTTGAAAGTTAGATGCCTGAATGTTGTCATCTCCAGACAGACTACTGGAAGCTGCTGTCTTCCATGGTCCATTCAGTCCAAGTACAAACATTCCTTATAACTCAAATTTTTGACTGCTTCATCATGGTAGCTTCAACTGCATAGTTCTTAAACCTTGAGTAAGAATTCTGAGATTTAGAGAGAGCAGTGTTTTAAGCATACACAAAGTAAGTGTTTAAATGCAAGGAACATTGTATCTGAATTCCTTTATTACACAGCCCCAGAAAATTATCTCAGTGTTAAAATATTTCTAAGATTGGTCAAGTAGTTGTCAAAATTTAAAAAAAACTCCAAACATAATCCTAATCTGGTTCTAATAATTTAAAGCAAGCAAGCTGTTTCTTAAGGGGTAAGACATTTGTGACATCCATGAACCACTAGATGGAAGTAGATGCTTGCTGTCCATTCATATCTAGCAATTATTTCATCCTGTTGCCTCCAAATAAGAAGGTAAAGAAAATGAGTTGATTTATGTTAGCAGAAAATCAGCCTAAGATTAGATGAAGCTTTGGCTCTAGTAGCTACATCTATTTGACTGCAAATACTTACAAAACTTTTATTTTTCTATTTGAACTTCCCTAGTGTACGAAATTCCTTCTGGACAGTTCCTGAGAGAATTTTATGGTCACCTTAACATAGTTTATGATCTCTGTTGGTCAAAAGACAATCAGTACCTTCTTACTGCTTCCTCTGACAGCACTGTCAGGTCAGTATGATGAGATGTTCTGGCAGACACCATCAGAAATGAAAAAGAAAGTGGTCCAATTAAGTGTGTTGCTACAAACTGTGCTATAATGTTTTAATTAAAGATTTGATTACTGTGTGATTCCAATAATATAAAAATTGTGATTGGGTTAATCACTTACACTAATGTATTTGTATTTGAAACCAAAGCTTTTCCAAAAACTAGTGACTAAATCTACAGCTAAAAGTAGACTAAAAGACTTCTTATTTCAAGAAGACACTGAGACACTTGTAATGTTCTGTTCCTGGAGAAATTGCCATACTATGAATGAAGCATTAAGTTTGCAAATTTGAACATGAGGCAGGAAATTGGAAATTTGAGATTCAAGTTGTGTGTGTGAATTTGCCACACTGCATATATGTATGTTGGTGGTGTTCTTTTGGTTTTTGACACTTAGTAAAAGAGTTCAGCTTAAATTGCTGTAAATGAATTTTTGATACTGTTATTTCTTAAATCAAATCCTCTACAATTAAAGTTTACTTCCATACAGTGTTAATGTTAAAATATTGATCTGTTCAGGTTTAAAAACTGAAACCGTCAAAGCTGTAGGTAAACATGAAACTATGGCTGGGACACTGTACAATTTTATTATGAGCAACTTCATTGGTTTTCATAGAGCTTTTTGGGTTTTTTTAGCTCTTCAGATCCCTATCTGTTATTTCTGTTATGCAACTGAGTAATGCTACAGGCAGTTGCATAATTGAAGTGCCAGAAGAATTGTTAAATGATATATTGTATGTGTGGAACTGTTTTATGGTTTTTTTGCTGCTTGTATGCAGGCATAAAAAGAGTGTATTGAGAGTTCAGCCCTTTTTTTTTTAAGTTGGGAGTGGATTAAATACTAATTTTTATATAGAGGTAAATATCAATTTCAGTCATTTATGTTGCCTATAAGAAGGCCGAGCTGTTCCTTAATTCTTGAATTTGTGGCAGCAAGTTGAAACTGCAGTGGTCTGCCTCCTTTTCTGTGTACTATGCGCAGTCACTGTACGAGTTATTAGTTCCTGTATTTGTTGTGAGTTGCCTTCAGCTCCTTAAAAAGTCCCAGCACCCCATTGCTTTAAAGTCATTTTCAGTTTATTATTTAGATCATCTCGTACTGAGTTCTAAGCAACGTGAAGGTAAATTAATGAACTTATGCAAATTCTTTATTTAATGTTTTATGTTATCCTCAAGCCTTCCCAAGGTTTAGTTCCACATTATTTGTGAGCAATAAATTAGTTTTTATTTTGTTAGATCAAAACCATTCTAAAAGATACGTAGACTCCTTGTGACCTTTCTGCATCAAATTGTGAATTAATTGCTGTACTCTAAAGGGTTGCAATTTTGTAATTAAGTCACCTCTGAGTAATCTTAGAATTCTTCAACGGCCACCAGAAGTGGTTGCTTCACCTGGAAGGTTGCCACTAAAACAATTTAAAAACTTATTGTAACTGAACACTCTGTGCTGCCCGCCTGTATTTAGTGATCCAGGTACTGTTCTATTCTTTGTGGACTCATCTTTAGGAAGGCTCTCTAATGAAGTGCACACCATCAAATAGAAAATGCTAAGAAAAATCTAATCTTGCAGCTATGGGTGGCAAAGGATAGGAAATATATTAATAGTAAGAAGTGAATTTATGTGATGTAAACATCCTTGAGATCATGATCACTGTGTGGCTGGTAATTATTATTTTAAAATTTTCTCGGGTTTTATTTATATTTAGTGGCCCTAAATGTTCCTTTATGGGTTTTCGTGCTCTAATATTGTTTTAAATGAATGATAACCCAGAAGATCTTAATTTGGTTATAACTCCTGAAAGAAAGAAACTAATCTGTTCCACGGAATTCTCTATGATTATTTTAAAATGAGAAATGTATCCATTAAGAGAATAAGTAGTCATTAATTTGCTTTGAAGACCGAATAATGTGTAAAGTAGTAAATGTTTCATAATTCTTGTTGGAAAGTACCATATTAAAGGATTAAATAGAAGTGGAACAAATTGGTAGGATAAACAGGTGTTGTTTAGTGTTTGCAAGCATTTGCCTCTAGAATCAGTAGCACAAAATACGGCATCAGTTATACCTGTGTGTGTGACTGCTTTATGCTGTAGAAATTCTGACTTTGTTTCCTTTTAGAATGTGGAAAATAGAAATGAAGGCAGCTTCTGCAGTGAGAGTTTTCCCCCATCCTTCATTTGTCTACACTGCCAAGTACCACCCAATTGCTGACTCGTTGGTTGTGACAGGATGTTATGACTCAGTGATTAGAATCTGGAATGCAAATGTGAAAGAAATCCATGGGCAACTGCTACAGGAGCTTGATGGTCACAAAAGTTTCATCAACACACTTTGTTTTGATGCGGAAGGTACATAGTTAATATTGCTTTTACAAGTATTTGTCTTTCCAATTGAAGATCAACTAGAGTTTTACTAGTTTTCTTTACTTCATGGAGGCAGGGTATTCTTCTTAGGAAGAAATTATTTATTGGGAAAGTGCTGAGATGCTGGGACAGGTTGCCCAGAGAGATTGTGGATGCCCCATCCCTGAAGGTGGTCAAGGCCATGTTGGTCAGGGCTTTGTTGTTGTGGAAGGCATCCCTCCCCATTTCAAGGAGGTCAGAACTGGATGATTTTTAAGGTCCCTTTCAACCCAAATCATTCTATGAATCTTCGATAAAGAAAATGAGGTAGTAGTAGTTAGATTGTGAGAATTTTAACACTAGACTGAAGAAGTGGGAAGGTGATGAACTTTTCAATATTTAGGAAACACTGGGAGAAAGGGACAGAGGTTTGACGACCATTGTGAGTTGTGTTAGCTGAAAGTGAATGTTGTACTGACATGTACTAGTGGAGGAAGAGTTGAAGATGAGTGAAAACTAAAGTTTGACTTTTTCTAGTATTAGTGACATCATTAATAAGTGGTTCATTTTAGTCACTGGAGTAGGTACTACAAAGAGGAAAGCTGTGTTTTTATAAAGAATAAATATTTGCGCTTAAAGCGCAAGTGTTGGAAAACACTATTTGTTCTAGTTCCAGATTCTCTTAGTAAATGTATAGGTAAGCATTGAGCTATCATGTGAAGCTCGTTGAGCTGTAAATGCTCACTTTTTGCTGGTTTTAGAGTATGAATAAAATGATAAAAATTAAAAATATGTTCTGCACCTCAGTGTTTGATGTAAATACTACATCCGAATTTATGGTATCAGCTTATGTTGTGCAGTACAAGCAAAATGCATTTGCAGTGAGTATATTATAGCAAAAGAGATGGAAGAATTGGTATTTGCCTATTCACAAAAGTGATAGAACAGAAGGTTGTTTCTTGTTTTCTGTATTATTTTTTGTGGGTGGTATTTTACTTATAAGACATTATTTCTCAGGACACCACATGTTCTCAGGAGACAGTTCAGGACTGATAATAGTTTGGGATACACCTGTCAAAGGAAGTTCTCAACACCTTTTTCAACACTGGAAGATCAATAAGGTAAACAGGTTTATTAAACTAGCATTGTAATTTTTATGTGAACTGTTCCATGTCTAATAACTTGATTTGAATTAATTTTTTTTTGTACATTACCTTTTGTTTAACTGCAGAGATGTATTTTCTTTAAAAATTGGTGTAGAAGAACTGATACAATATGCAGTGATTCACTGACTTAACTTTTTTTAAATACTTTTGCAACTTAATTGGGTTGGGCACTGGAACAGGCTCCCCAGGGAAGTGGTCACATCACCAAGCCTGAGAAAGTTCAAGAAATGTTTGGACTCTCAGGCACACAGTGTGATTCTTGGGGCTGTCCTGTGTAGAGCCAGGAGTTGGTCTTTTATGTTCATAGTGGGGCCCGTGCAGCTGAGGATATTCTAGGATTCTGTGGTTCTATAATTTTTTTTAAAATATAAAACATGAAAATACTTGAGGTTTGATAGCACTGTATTAACAGGTAAATGCTAATGCGTTAGGTTTGTTCTCTAGAGACAAAAAAATAATAGACCACAGGTTTTACAAATCACCCTGGTTCATAACTTAGAGCCCTAATTTTCAGTCAGCATTTCTGTTATCAGCTTCATTTTTTAAAAATTCAGTCACAACAGAATCTGCCTCATGGTTGTAAAAAGTTGATGTCTAGGATGTAATGTCTTAATATAGGAACAAACTTTTTCCTTACCAAAATAAAATGAATTGAGCAGAAAAAGAGTAATGCAAGAGAAAAATGGGCAATAATATGTAAAAACATGAGTTTTAAAACACGAAGTTATATAATTTTCGTTATTTTCCATCTTTCTGTAGGAAATAAAAGAAAATGATATTAAAGGAACACCAATAAATCATTTGGAAGTGCATCCGAATGGAAGGCGTTTATTAATCCATGCCAAAGACAGTACCCTGAGAATTATGGATCTCAGAATGTTAGTATTTTTGGTGACAAATGTGTATTTCCTTTCTGTTTTAAAATTTACTTGAGGAAATAAAATACCATTAAGGTATTAGTTGTGTGGTTGGGGAGGAGAAAGATGTCCTAATAATCAAGGATAGAAATGTTAGGGTTAGGAAATGGTTTCAAAACAGTGCTGTGTTACAGACCTTTTGGGTGGTATTGAGTAAGACTTTTAGAATAGAATATGTAAAAATTGCTAGATTACTTGGGAGCCTAAAGTGGCATAAAGAATACAATGTTAGTCTTCTAAAGATTGACGTTCCTTTTAAAATGCAGTCTGAGTGTGAAAAGAACTTGGTAACGTTTGTGTGTTCGTTTTGCATTTTTAAGACTGGGAAGGATGTTTTGATGATGAAATGGAAGATGATCATCATAAATACTGAAAAATGCAGTTGTGTACATATTATGCTGTAATAAGCAAGCTGTGAGATATTTTTGCACAAGTTTTCTCATTCTTGATAGTTATAAGCATGATTCTTTGATGATAAACTAAAATAAAAAGCAAGATTACAGACTCACTTGGCTTTCATGGTGGAGAATGACCAGTTCAACCCAATATTCAAATTACAACAGCATGTTACTCAGAGCTTTATACATTTGG
Organism: Oriolus oriolus; assembly: GCA_013400235.1. Lineage (NCBI taxonomy): Eukaryota > Metazoa > Chordata > Aves > Passeriformes > Corvidae > Oriolus > Oriolus oriolus. Next base: position 119,008 of record VXBT01001432.1, on the reverse strand, counting down.
TTTTTTAATATCTTGAAGGATGGAGATTTTACAACCTCTGTGAGTAACATGTTCTAGTGTTCATTCACCCTCAAAGTAAAAGACTTTTTTCTTATTTTTTTAACTGAATTAGCTATATTTCAATTTATGTCCATTCCCTCTGGTCGTTGCATTGCGTGGGAGTGGGCAGTTTCTCACCAATCACTTACATACATTGATAAGATGCACTTGAACATTCTGTTCTGGAAAGTCACATTAAAGATATAAACAAGTTTTCTAAATGTTTCATCCTTAATTTCATAGGTTTTTTCTGTCCCTCACCACACAGAAAATCCGTGGAGGTATTTAAAACATATAGATATGGCCCTTGGGTACATGTTTTAGTAGTGGATGGGACAGTGTTGGGTTAACAGTTGGACTTAATGATCTTGAAGGTCTTTTCCAAACCAAGCAATTCTGTTATTGTACTGGATTGAACATTTGAAGTAGCTGAGAACTTCACTGTATTATAATGCACTTCTCTCTTTTACTGTGGATGATAATTTATAATGACCATGCTGCAAGCTAAACTATCCACTCAATTGAAGCATGAAATTGCTGGATTAAGAGAGGGAACCTGTAGTTTTTGAGGCAGTGTTCTTCTGTCGCTCCTCTTTCTAAAACGTGCAGAGAGTTTTAGTTTGAGAGGGAAAAGTGGGCATGCATATGAATCTTTAAGAAAGGGTTTAATATGGGGTGCAATTTCACAATTATTTTAAGCAAGTTTATCCATAGAATGTACCATCTCCTGCAATCTCCCACACCTTTGGCCATGTATTCCTAGCATTTCCTTTTTATCATCTCTGTAGATCTTTTGATGCGGGGTAAGTCAGATCAGTGAGCTGATCCAACTAAAAATTAGCCTACAAATACAAATGATTAATTTTCATTTTAATCAACTATCTGCTCAAACTCATCTGATAGCTGCCCAAACACTAGAGAAGAAATGAGGGAGAGCCTGGGAAAATAAGGGTAGAGAGGACACCACCAGGACTGCTACTTTGACCACAGCCCACAGTTATATTGACTTAAGTCTATCAATAAACCACAGGGTCAGATACCCAGCAGTGATAATTTTACACGTCAGCATTAACTGTTCATTCCCTGCATGAGAAAAGAGGGGGTGGAGGTCACAGATGAACATAATTCACTTTGATTGACAGCTGGTTGCTCTTAACTTTCCTCTTTCAACTTGCTTTTTCGGTCTTTTTGGATAATGCTGCTGTCCTGTCACTTAGGTATGTGATCAGGGATTTGGTTTGGGTTCAGTCCTCTCCTTAGGCTTTCATATGAAGGTTAGTTTTACATCTTGCAGGGCTCTCCTAATGACATCTCAGAGATGCTATCTTTCTTATTCATACAGCTAAAATTGTTATTTGGGCTAATATGGTCTTGCACTGGGATCTTTAAATTATCCTTTTCTCTTACTTGCCAAATAGAATTTCATCTAGGGTATATTTATTCAGAATATTGTTTAAAATAATTTTACTGTCATATTAAATGCGTTGGACTTCTCCCAGCATATGTCCATTGTTTCTGCAGTAACAAATTTGAAAAAATACTGTCTTCTGCCCTTGAGGGCTACGGTGGCCTACTGCTGTTCTTCTTTCCTCAAATTCTGCATTGTAGTATTGCTGCTGGGTTAGTCTCTGTGTGGAACTTTGATATCTTTTTCCAGGCTATGCCTCATGTTTAAAATAGCCTCTTACAACCTGACTTACTCTTTTTTCCATCCTTTTGTGGATTTTTCTCCTACTTGATGCCTACAAACTATTTGACAGTAGATCATTATTACTGTGCTGACCAGGAGTGTTTCACTGAAGAAAGATTAGAATACCTAAGTTGTGAAATAATATTAAACATATTAATAGTAAATCAACATTTATGTCTGAAATTCATTGATTCTACTGCTGGTTTTCTAACCAAGGAGACATTAGTCTGAAGAGCTGAAGAGAGCTGCTGGATAAGTGTAATCATTCAAGCTCGAGAAGCATAATGAAAACTTTTTTAACAGAGCTTGGAGTAATACTGACAATTTCCCCGTTTTTTGCAAAGCCCAGGATTGAGATAGTGCAAATTACTGCATCTCTATCTGCTCTCTAGATCTGAGGATTTCCTTTTTCTGCTGAAAGACAAGGATATACGCTTTCATCTATACTGTCAGGTGCATTATGAAGGTCAGGGAAAATAAAGGATAAATAAACACTGCACTCTGCAAAAAGTGTGTGCTTGCATATCTATTTGGGATGCAAGGTGTATTGATTTTTCTGAGGAATAGAGGGGTGAACTGACACTTACAAAGCTACATTGTCTATTCTGAAAGTATCTGCTATATTTGCAAACTTTCTTTAGCTTGGCTGCGAAGAAATACATCGGTGCCACAAATTACAGAGAAAAGATTCACAGCACTTTAACACCATGTGGTACGTTCCTGTTTTCAGGAAGTGAAGATGGAAAGGCTTATGTTTGGAATCCAGAAACAGGTAACTAATTATTTTATGGACTTAAGCCAGATTGTCAAGGCTGAGGAGGAAAGGATTTTTTAAGGTTTATTGAAACACTTTTTTGATATGGAATTAAACTTCGGTAAGGTGTTCTTAAATCCTGAAGTTTTAGCTCCACCTTTTAAATAGCTGTTATTAATCTCAGACTTAATTCTCTAGAGGAAATTAATAGAGGTAACATTTGTAATATCCAGCATGACTGGAGCACCTGAGGCTCAGCTTTTTGTATACTGCAACTCTTTACATGTGGTGAGGATCTTAAAATGGAATGCACAAAAAATGTTTTAGGTCAGGTAAGTTTTTCTGTTGTGTTGTTTATATTTAAGAATCAAATCTCTCTTGTTCAGAACCACTTCATCTCTGTGGTGGGTGGTCAGAGACTGAATATTTTTGGTGTGTGGTATATAAGGTTCCTCTGTGAATTAGTCCCCAAGCCAAGGAGTTTCAAAATAGCTACCAAAATCTTTTTGAAAAAATGTGATGAAAATGTAGGGTAGAGTTTCTTGTACAAGAGGTAAAAGAGACAAAAATAAGAGTAGAAAGTAGCAGAATACCATTTTGGATTTGATGATGTTATATTCTGTCTGTAATTATAGTCTATATATTTTTTTTTTAAATAAAAAATATTTTAAAACTGGCAGATAACTAACAAGTCTGTTTTGAATTTCTTTCCATGTTTCCAACCACATTAGCTTGCATCCCTGCCACTGCATAATTTGCCTGAAAACTTTAAAAAAATAATAATAGTAAAAGGAGGGAGGAACTTTTGTTATTAGCGTGTTTTTATTAGGTTTTGACTTTTGTTTACACACTGTATTTGCATTTATAGTGCCATCAGCTGAAGAGCTAATTTTATTTATATTTTTAAATAATTCTCTGCTCAACTTTCACTCCTGTTGTCAGTATTATATAGCTGAAATCCACAAGTAAGATGGCTATCTTTGTACAATGCAAGCACAAAGAAATACTGTGGAACGCCACCTTTCCAGAACTTGCTTATCAGAACAAGAAAACTCAGCTAACCTGGTGCATCCTCTGGCATTTCCTGCAGCTATTGCAACAGTACTGACTTTTCTGACTTACTGAATAGCTTAAAATCATGCAATATTTCCTTTGTCTTATGCCAAAATACTACTTTTCAATCAGGAAATCAACTGAACAACATTTATTTACAGTAGCAGACACTACAGTAATACAAGCGTTAACCAGCTGTTATTTTGCTGTATCGCATTTGTTTCAAATATGTTCCCATGGCATTAATAAACTTAACTTCACTTCTGCAGGAGATCAGGTGGCCATATATTCTGAACTCTCCTTCACATCTCCACTTCGTGATGTTGCCTTTCATCCACACGAACACATGGTGTCTTTTTGTGCCTTTGGTCAAAACCATCCAATACTTGTATACATTTATGATTATAAAGGTACAGTACAAATTTTCTTGATTCTCACCTGTAAGTATTTTATTTTTGGAAGTGGTTTGTTAGTATTTGTACTTCTTTCGAAGGAAAAAGAAAACAGTCATTTGATGATAACGCATATCTTTTTTCTGGGAGATACCAAAACTGGATTGAACATGATCCTGCACATGCTGCTCTAAGTGGTGCTGCTTTAAGCAAGGGTTTTGGCCTAGCCAAAATCACAAGAGGTCCCTCAAGTTTAAATGTGTTTGTGTATTTCATACTGTGTGATTTTTACAGCACTTCATCATATCTAGGCAGCATCCTACAAAAGCCCTTTTCCCAATATCAAGATGGATTATGGAACCAGAAAATACAGTCATTTGGAAAACTAATTAGTAGTTTAATAGGAATCTCAGTAGTTTGTGCCAGCTATGTTACAAAATAATGTTGAGGAGCTGTATAGAAATGAATGAGAGTGTATAGACTTTTAATAAATAGCTGTTATATCTGTGATGTGATTATGTGAGAGATACATTTATTCCCCATGTTATATTGAAGAGAAGATAGTGATAAGTACTAACTTTGAATTTTTTGGTATACAGAATAAAATTCAGATTGTGCTTTGCAGGCTTTTTTGATAGTTGTGTTCAAGTAAGGACATCTGCATCTAGAGAGTTAATGTGTTAATACAAACTATGCAGTAATTTTTTTGTTTGAATTATGTTTGTAGGGAACATAGATCTGTAAAGCCAATCCTGTCTTTATACACTGGCTTTTTAAGTAACATAGTAATGGGATTACTCATAGAAAATCTCAGTGTAGGTTATTTGTTGAATTGGTTGACTTTTACAGGAACATTAAGTGGAATGACTTTGCAATCAATGTTCAGTGCTAAGCTTCAGTTAAGTAGGATATATCTGTATTTTAAAAAAACAATGAAATTTGGGGGGGGGTGAAGGGTTTCTTTAAAAGTTTTTGATTCTTGAGCAGACAGTGAGTCTTAAACAACTTAACACCGTAGTTTGAAATATATATATATATATGTGTGTGCATACCCATTTAGAGACCACACAGATAGCACAGTCATAGTTACTTGTATCTTCTGAGCACTTAACTAAGTCACTGCTGACAGTAAGATTTTGCATAGGTTGTGATCTTTTTTTGCATTGTTGGTTACTATCTTTTTGTTCCATTTTTGGTTAAAAGCACCCTCTTTGCTTTTAGAAAATAGTCATACTGTCACAGTGTTGAAAGAGTTAAACATATAGTAATACTAATTTTAGTCACTCACACGATTTTTAAGGCTCTGACAGTATGTATTTTAGATACACCAACAGTTTTATTAATATCCCTGGCAGAGCTTCCGTGAAGAATTCTTTTAACGTTGATTGGCTTGAGACCGTAGTACAAAAAATTGCAAAAGTTAATTTGTCAGTCAGTGTGTCCTGTGCGTGTATATGTCTGTCAGCTTCTGAAATATTGCTCAAATATAATAAACTCACTTGAACTAGGCTGGAAAAAATGTGAAATGTCACCGACTTGAACTCAGTGCAAGCTTTATAACTTTATTGCCTTTGAAAAATTCCTTTCTCTTCCCACTCTCTACCCCCACCCAATGCCAATATTTCTGCATGAGGAACACTGTTGTTCATAAGCAATACAAAAATACCAGTTATGTATGAGAGGTTGCTGAACACAAATAACAGAATTGAGATTTTGTTCAGAGGAGTTAGGGAAAAAAAAGGGGTAGTAAGGGGAAAATTTCATGTCATTTTCAGGTTTTCCCTGTAGCACTATTGGTACGGTTTGTGATGGTGTTTGACTGAAGACATGGCTGGCAAAATGGCGGCAATCCTTCAATGTTTTTTCTCCCATGGCAATGTAAGGCTTCACCTGAGACATTAATATTGGTTATTTCTACAGTTGCACAACAGGAAGCTGAACTTGTAAGAGATCTCAGTTCATCACTTACCACAGCTGCACCAAGAGGGCCACACTTCTTTAGCAGTTTTTCTGAAATTCCTGTACAAAAAAACTCAGTGATGTCTCCAGCAGATCAATTTGTCAGTGTTGCAAGAGCATCAATGAGAATGCAGAAGGTGAAACAAAAACTTGATTCTGTTATGGTAAGTCAAATTTAATTAATTTCAGAAGTATGTATTCTTCCCATATTCTGGAACTGGTATACATAAAAAACCACATGTGTTGTCATGGCATCTGGTCTTTAGAAATGAATAAATCTCTCACTAACATTAATGCAGGAGTAAGTAGCTCGTAAGAAAAGAGCAATCATAAAAACTTAATTTTGTTTTTCAAGTACTGATGACAAGGGGTGTTTTTGTGCTAGCGCCCATTGCTGTTTGTCCATCTGTGAGAAATCACAGGTCCGTAGATCATTATGGCTGAGCTTCCTATCCACCTTAAAAATAGTATGTGGCATAGATGGCAGGGGTTTTAGGGAGCTGCAGGGCGGGGAGGAGAGCATGGTCTTCCCTGTGCTGGGCACAGCTGTTTCAAGCCAGCGCAGTGAAGGACAGTATGGACCCACTGCACAGCTGAAACTGGAACCAAACAGAATATGGCATCTCTGAGAAAACAGACTTAACAAAGGTCAGAACCTACTAGAGACAGGAAACATCACATCAGAGGAGAAACATCACAGCAAAGGAAAACGTGTCGGGGGGCACAAGTGAAGATGTAGGAGGAGGGATGTGAGGAGTCATGTGGAATGAGGAGATGTGAAAAAAGATACAGAGGAGGCATGAAGGTGGTGCAAGAGACACAAAACAATGCAGAAATAGAAATACGGGGGAAATAACAGAGTAGGCTTAAAGGGAAGGACAAGAGATACATGAAGACCTGCAAAAGAAAACACAGATAATGGTACACCTCTGAAGAGGCTGCAACTCATGGAAGAATCCATGCTGGACAGGTGCAATCCCAAGGGGGATTTTGTCTGGTGGAGGATCCATACTAAAGCAGTTGAAAAGAGCAAGAAACAAGAAGAGTCAAGAAGAGCAAGTCACTATGCAGTAACCTCACTCTACTGCCCCACCCATCCGTTGCCTTTCCAAAAGGACTGAGTGTAACATAATCGCAAAAGCAAAGAGACTGGGGACCAGAAAGGAGAAGAAAAAGGTGCCTGAAGTGGAGACAGACAAAGAGGGATGAAAAATGTTTTCTTTGGATGACTATTTGTCTTGTGTCTCAATACCTAAATTGGTAATTAAAGCTTTTGTAATTGGCAATAAATTTAATTAAATTAAATTCCCCAACTAGAGACAATTTTGCATGCAACAAGGATGCAGAATGTTCCTGAATAGCACTGTGAAGTTATAATTACTTTTCACAATGACATGAACTGCATTTGGGTTTGCACTTACTATTTTTCATTTTGAAGTACTTTTGAGTATGTGTAGATTTTTTAAATGTAGTTTTAGGTTTTGTCTGCATTAATAAGTAGTGAATCACAAAAGAAACAGATGAGTAGATGAAAGCAGTTGTTGCTGAGGTTGCTGTAACTACTGTCATCATGCTGTAGGGGTTTTACTTTGGATTAGATTTAGTCTGGTTCCTTGGCTTTGGCATCCCCATTAGGCCTGAGCTTTGAAACTGTCTGGAAGAAAGCTATCCCACAAACCTTTGATTTCTGAACTGTGAACTCTCAGTGAACCCCTTCATGAATTTCAATTACATGTGGCCTGACACAAGGACACATACCTTTCTTCTGCTTTCTGCTCATTCTGTTCCTACTCATTTAGAGTGAGCGCTAGTGCCTTCAAGTTGTGTATCAGAGAAGGGCACAACATGGAGAGGATGGAACATGTAACCTTGTGTCTGGGACAAATACTCCAGGAAGATACTCCAGGATAAATTTTTACTGTTCTGGATGTCTGGTCACATGAAGAAAAAGATGGGGATAGAGAATTTGTGAGAGTATTTATCACTGCACTGTTTACTCCCAGATTAAGCAGCGGTCTGGACTGTGGGAGACAAATCTGGTTTAGCAGAACCATATAATGAGATGAAATAGATAAGCCCACAACTGTGTTTGGGAGAATAACTCAGCCACTGGAGTTCTGTAACCCTAGATTTCCATTGACCAGTTTGGGATAAGTAAGTCCACTGTAAGTAGAGTCATGATCTGTGTTTTTGACAGCATCTTCCAAACCCTCTACCCATGTGGGAGATGTCAAAAAGTTCATCTGAGTCTTCTCACTGTGTGAGTTTCCAAACAGTAAAGGATGGTGGTTGAAAGAATCCACATCCAGTTTGATATCTGTCACATAGCAGTAGTGATTATAAACATTGAGAGTGCTTCTTTGCATGGCTTTATGAACCACTGAGATATTGGGGAGGAGATTTCTTTGAAAGGAGTCTTGATGCTAATCTTTTCAGTGATCTAACATGAGGCTCAAGGGGCAGCAGTAGATCCTTTTCAAGCAGAAGTAGGATCATTTTTTGCATGTGGCTACAGTGTTGCCTGCCTGATTTGTCACATTTTGGACAGCCCCAGAGTAAAATATATAGCATTAAAACTTAAAATTTCTACTAATTTGTAGTTGGGAATTAGTTTTTGATGTGTGTGCAATTCCCTTTCTCATATGAAAAATGATGCATGTATGTAAGTGCAGGCTTTGCTGGAAGGCTTGTTAGAATGCACACTCACATAAATGGTTTGCTAAAGTGTTTGTCAAAGTAGAACTCTTAAAAGTTGCCACATGTGTGAGAATGTGCTAGTATTTCTGGGAACAGACAAGCAAAAATGGAGAAAGACAACTTTAGGAAACCACACATAGGGTGGTTTGCTGCCCTGTGGTCGATTTGGAGCATTAAAAATCCAGATGAGAACACAGGTGTTACCTTGCATGTATTTCACAGAATCACAGAATGTGTTGAGTTGGAAGGGACCCCCAGAGATCAAGTCCAACTCCTGGCCCTGCACAGCAGCATTCCCAGGAGTCCCGCCATGTGCCTGAGAGCATTGTCCAAACACTTCTTGAACTCTGTCAGGCTGGTGCTGTGACCACTTCCCTGGGGAGCCTGTTCCAGTGCCCAGCCACCCTCTGGGTGAAAAAACTTTTTCTGATATCCAACCTAAACCTCCCTGACACAACTTCAGGCCATTCCCTCGAGTCCTGTCACTGGGCACCAGAGAAGAGATCAGTGCCTGCCCCTCCTCTTCCTCTCATGAGGAAGTTGTAGATGGCAATGAGGTCTCTCCTCAGTATCTTCTAGGCTGAACAGACCAAGTGACGTCAGCCACTCCTCACATGGCTTCCCCACAAGGCCCTTCACCATCTTTTTTGCCCTCCTTTGGACACTCTAATAGTTCAATGTGTTTCTTACGTTAGGTCACCTGAAACTGCACTCAGCACTCGAGGCGAGGCTGCCCCAGTGCAGAGTAGTCCTGGTCTTCGGGTCATGTTTGCATGCCCTTGTCCCAGAGACAGAGGAAATACCATGTTGGGACAAGCATGGTGGCAGCATACCTTGTAGACCTGGCCTAAGATCATGCCCAGAGTCATGTTTTATAAGACAAAGGTGCTGGAACGTAAAAACAGGACATCTGGCAAAGCAGGGGTCTCTGGTTTTAACATGTGTGAATTTAACAGCGTAGCTACTGGATTTGAAACTAACTTTTAAGTGCAGAGTTTGGAGTTCTGTGACTTAGATACAGGATTGGAAAATATGATGTCAATACATTAAATTTTGGGTTACGCTAGATAGAAATGGAGAATACTCTGATCCTGTATGAGCTTGAGTTCTTTGTCTTATGACCCATGCCTCTTTTCCAGGTCCCTTTAGAAACAATAATTTCTTATTTTTCAGTTTTTCTTCTTTGTTACCTGAACATGAACCTTAATGAATTAGGAGATAGATGAAGTTTCTTTTCTTCTCCTCTGCAACATTGCCATTCTTATTAGCCCAGAAATTGTGTAATTAGAACTGAGAGTTGGCTATTGTGCTAAAGCTTTAGCATTTCACAAAAGCTAAGACCGTTTGATACAAAAGGTAAAAATTAATTTCTGTATGAAGCCAGAAGGCAGAATTAGCTTCTGTACCACATAGAGAAGTTACAGAGCAGTGAATCTTGGCAGCAGTTATTATTTATCTTTGCCTCAAGGAACTAACACTAAGGCATGATTCTATTCATAGAAGTTTTTGATAGGAAAACATTTAACTCATCTCTGGCTCTTGGGAGTGCTCATAAGTGGTTTTCATTCAATGTTACTGTTTATGTTTTTTAAATTTCACTTCCATCTAGCAGTGAAAAAACCTGTTTTTGACTATCCATGACAAGGAGATGATATATGTTGTGTAGATATGGAGAGAAGGGCTTTCTTTGAAGATGTAGTATTCTAGTTCTGAAATTGAGCTTTTCGATGTCTGACCCCTTTGTAGCACTTAAAAATAGCATCTGCTTATATTCTGTAGTAGTAGTCTTGGAATCAATTATATGTTGGCTGCCTCTCAATATATGAATGCTTCTAAGTTCATTAGCTTTTCCAGTCTTTACTTTATGATGTATTTCTGAAAAGTGTTATTAAAAGGTTATCAAAGTGGTTACCAAAATTCTGATGCTCGGACCATAATAAATACAATTTAGACAAGTGGAATGTAAAAGTATTCTTTCCTATGTACAGAAATGCTTACAACTATTTGGTTTTTGTTTTTTGTCCTTTGAGTGTGTTTATTGCTGTGGCATAATTCATAAAGGAAGTAGGTACTATTGGATAATCTAGAAGCTTGTATCTTGGATTGCATGAAATGTACTGAACTTCCATCATTGAGCTGTATGACTATAAAATATCTTCATAAATGATACTTCGGTGTAGTATACATCAAATACTATACTGTTCAGTCCTTTCAGATGGTCTCCTTTTAGAATTTAGTGGAGATGCAAAATACACCTTCTTGTGTCAAAATAGAACAGAATTTAAAGCCACCGCTTTTCAGAAAAAAACGTGCAACCCTTTTGGGGAACACATAAACATGATACTGATGCTATCTAAGCCATCAAGTGGAAGAAGATGGAAACGTGCTTTTGCCTGCAACAGAAACCTAGAGGCAGAGCTGGATGCCCAAGTGGTGTGTATTTTTTTATGCTACCATTTTCAGTCTCATAAGAATCTGTCCTCTGGTTCATCTTGGTTTTGGTAAATTCTGAAGTACCACGCTTGACTTCTGGGGTTTATTGCCGATCTGGAAGGTCGGAATTCTGTAGTAACTTACTACAACTTCTACCTGAAGATGGAAAACCAGAGTTCATAATATATTAAGTACTGAGGACTCTTTTTAAAAAGTTGCCTATTCTGTGAATGTTCTTGGCCAAGTACAAGACAATGGTGCAGTGTCCCTGCAGGCTGAAATAGCTGTTTCACTCAATCATGCCAGCAATACAAAATTTTTATCTACAAAATACCAGGGAAGGTACTGGTATTCTATAATTTTATCATTTGTATAAGAAATGTGCAGTATTTTTAAAACCTCTTTTTTACTTTTTTATCATATTAGTAGAGAACATGATCCTGTAACACAGGCAGTCATTTTCTTTATGACCTGCACAATGCATCTCACTGGATGAGAGCTCTTAAATTAAATAGGTGGGTTTTTTAATAGTGATGTATACTTTTTTGCTATTCCTATATTCCTCTTTAGAGTGCTAGGAAATGCTCTTCTTGCTCTAAGAAACTTTATTGCAGTTATTACTTTACCCATAGCTACTCCCAGCTGCAGATTTCTAAGGATGTATTTTGTAAGCCATGGTGCATCTGATATCCTATAAACCTGTGCATTTCATTTGCCATGTAAAAGTAATTTTTATTAACCTCTTTTCTATTTGCCAAGCAGATACTGTTGAATCATTATGATTTCATAAACTGATTGTTGATATGAAATGGCTGAATTATTACTAGAAGCTTTATATAGGTAAAATACTTAACAGCTTATAAAAGTTTTGCCAGAATTTCGCTTTGCATGTCTTTCAGAAATATTTTATTATACAGTAAGGTTTTAGGAATTGTGACGATTTTTTCTTGCCAATTCATTAAATTTTCTAGGTTTAATAAAGTTGCCTCTGCTAGAAAAAGTTGAACAAATAACTCACTTTTTTCCGTGATTTTATTTTGCTTGATTCCCTCCCCACTGCCCTCTGAAAATCTTACAAAGCAGGTCAGGTCCTTAAAATCTGTCATATTTTTCTATGTTAGAAGATTCTTTGCTTAACAAGAGTTTTTTTATGCATTCCTCATTTTTGGCAACCACCGGGTGAATTTTGAAATAGCACAGTCAAAATAGATGTATGTGCTGGTTTTGCCTAGGTTAGAGTTAAACCATGACCTCTTTCACCATGGTATGTCTCTCAGTGGCTTATATTTTCTATAAGTGGTATGCCAGTCAGAAAACTAATTGCATTCATTTTTTAGCATAAAAATATACTGTTATAATAATTTTATCAGAGGGCAAAATAAGATGGTGTTAAGAATCTTTACTGTATGAGGATTTTAATGGTTGGTTCTTTAATTTTGTTTTCAGTTTTACTGTATTAGCTTTCCTGCCATAAAAGTTTGTGCAGTTAAGGAAAAGTTACTCACTGATTAAGCACTTCTACTGTGTGTGGGTTTTACTGATTGGTTCTTTAATTTTGTTTTAAGTTTTACCATATTACCTGTCTTGTCATGAATGTTAGTACAGTTATGGAGTAGTTGCTGTGCTTATTTTGTCCCTGCTGAACAAAGTTAAACAGGGCAATCTGAGTATTGCTATGTTTATTCAATTAGTATTTTAAAGCAGAGAAAGATGGATTCATCTGTGTTAAAACCCAGCAAATTACTTCTCCTTCTGCCAGCTGGCTTGTTGTCACAAAGGTGTTGAGAGAGCAGCTTTTATTAGAAACTTTTAATAAGAGAAAATACCTTAAATGAGAATTGAGTCAATTAATTAACATTGCTGACAATTTTGGTAATGGTTATTGGGGCTGTGATAGAGTTTCTTGCAACATGAAGAGCATTCTTCCTGCCTGAAAGGAGGTTGTGGCAAGGTGGGGGTTGGCCTCTCCTGGGCAACAAGTGACAGGACAAGAAGAAATGGCCACAAGATGCATCAGAGGAGGTTCAGGTTGGACATAAGAAAGAATTTCTTCTCTGAAAAGGTGGTTAAGCATTGGAACCGTCTGTCTAGGGAGGTGGTGGAGTCGCCATTCCTTGAACTGTTCAAGAAATTATGGGATTTGGCACTTAGTGCTGTGGTTTAGCTGATGATTCAAAGGCTGGACTCGATGATCTTGGAGGTCTTTGCCAACTCAATGATTCTGTGTTGGGTGCAGAAAGGAAATGGATCATGGCTTAAGTACTAAGAGACTATAATTGAGAGTTAAAGACTGATATACAAGATTAAACCTAGAGTATAAACAGATACAGGGAGGCTGGGGGGAGTGTGTGTTGTGTGTGGTAGGTGAGGTGGGGTTAAAAACATCTGAGTGGTTACATGAGTACCTGAAGCTCTGTACTGTGTTTAGAGTCATAATGTCTTTTACCAGCAGGTACAAAGGAATAGGTTTGTATATGTGTTTGACATAATTTGAGTTAGAATAATTTCTGGTGTCTTATTTTCATAATAGAAAGAGAAATAAAATCATAGGACATCTTTGTGTGTGTTTTTTATATGGGACAGGTTACTTCCATTTTTGATTTGCACAAAAAAGAAGACATTTTAAAATTAACTATTGAAGTAATGGATTTATTTATCCCCAGTCATATGTTTTTTGATAGCATTAATCATAACATGAGGTCACAGTTTACATAATAAGCTACTTTGCTCTTACTAAACAAGACAAATCTACTTTTTACTGTTAAAGATGGTGACATAGCCCATTTCTACTAGGATGTGTATATCTAGGCATGTTCTTAAGCTGAAATGCCAGTTTTATCCAATTCAGGAAAGATTGTTCTCTTCACATTTAATGGCTGAGTCCTGTGTCATTCTCTTCGTGTTTAATGGCTGAGTCCTCTGTATAAACTGCGCCTTTATTCAACTGTTTTGTGTCTTGTGCAAAGAATTTAGTGTTCCTTGTGGCTAAATGAAAGAAGCTTACTATTCCAAGTGTTTATAGTAGTCTTAATTTCTCCTTAACATTTTTTTTTAAAGACAGAAAAAGAAAAAAGGAAGAAAGCTTTTGAAGTAACGTGTGACTGAAATGCCAGAACTCTGGCAGAACTAAGGAACTGAATATCACAAAGTAATTATGTATGAGACATAGCATCTGTAGACAATGACTACACTGTAGGATCAAGCCCCTTTTAGTGTCAGTTTTCATATGTGTGCCCTGGTCACTTCTGGGCTTCTGTGGGGAAAAGCAGTTGAGCACTCAAGTTACAAGGAGACCATATTGCTATGTAGACAAGTTCCTGATGTGGATAATCAGAGTAAGAGGACTGTGGGAAGCATCAGGGGAACATGCTTCAGACAAGCAGAGTAAATCTGCTTCAGTTTTGCCTGTGTGTGGGCATAATATCTCATTTGAGCTATGTTTGGTTTTTCTACTTAGCCTGGAGCTATCTAGACCAGAATAGGTTATCTCTAAATGATTGCAGGACTCCTACCACAACAGAATCCCAGCTTCCATTGGAGTCCTTCTGGTGCTACTGTCATAGAAGTGACTGTACTTTTACATAAATGTAAACTTGATTCAAACTTATATTGCAAATTTAAAAGCTGTAGTGCCATATTCCTACTTGAAGTGTTATTGCCTATGTATTTTCTTCTGACATTGAGAAAAATACGAGTTTGTGTTACAGAGTTTTTTTATTTCAGATTCAGCTTTTAAATTCTGAAGAATAATGTCTTAATAATTCTTTTAAACTGTCTTTAAAAGCAGTGTCCTAGAGACATAAAGCTTCAGAAGAGAAACCTAAAGCTAGGAGATTGAAAAGTAACATAGAGCTGACCAACTTGATTTGATTTCCAGGTATATATGGAAATGTTGATTATATTGATTGCAAAGGTCATAAAATTGCATTCTTAGGAAAAAGAGAAATTGCTTTTGTCACCTTGTCAAGAATTACAGCATTCTATTTTTTTTCTCATGAAATTCACTTTTAATGTGAAAACTAGTTCCACTGAAAATGTGTATTTGCATAATTTGCATAGAGCTGCCCTAGCACAAAAAAGAAAATGCAAATAGTCTATGTTTAAACTTGGCAAAAGTTATGTAGGTATCTTTATTGTGACAAAAACAATACGAATGTTTTAACTCTTAGTTTTACTCAGTTCATGATAGTAGTAAACTGTGTCTTTGATAAAGCTGTGGTTTGGGCATGAAGCAAGCGGAGCCTGTTGTGAAAAATAAGCGAAATGATGGTTGGCTATCTTAGCCAACTTTGCTCGTTGTTCTAAAGGTATTTAGCAATACCTTCCCACAGCATGCATTTCAAAAAAAAAAGATTGCTTCATTTTTTTCTGTGGGTAGTCTTATGTCTGCCTGTTGTAGGAGAATTATTTTTCATAGAATAGTGTGCTTCACCTGGAAACAGTTGTGCTTGAATCACTAGTCCTCACTTTTTAACTGACTGCTCCCCATTTCTTTTATGATATTGTGCCTTTTTTTCATCCTTGGGCCTCTTAGAGATTTAAATAATACTTAAGAGCTAGTGGCAGAAAGGTCATTAAAACTCAGGTTTTGTCTCTGGCTGGGCAGTCTTTTATAGCTCACCTGCATTCAGCTTCACTGCCATCAAGGGGAGGAATGAATCACTTCCTGTGAGACTGCTTAGATTTAAAACTTCATTTTTAATATCTCTTGTATTAAAAAAGGTTTTTATCTTGTTTTTAAGGCCCTGGAGAAGAAGGAAGTATTCTAAGAGAACTTACGCTGCATTTTAGTACGGGTGGTTTTCTTAAGTCTTCACAACCGCGCATTCAATCTTCTCTTGTGTGTGTCTGTTGCATTTGATTTCAAAGCATGCTATTTGGCCTGTGTAGTGAGGGTGTTTGCGTAGTGCAGAAGGAAAATAAAGAGAAGTGAATTAAATATTGTACAGGAGTAATTTACATAGAGTTCCATATCTCTTATATAATTTGTTCAAGGACTGGAATCAAGACAAGCTTAGCTTCATAATTCTTCCTTCCAGGATGAACGGGGGAGGCATCTATTAAGTGCTAGTTTTCAATAGTTTGCTCTACCCTGTTTAGTTTGATTTCCAAAGGCCAGTATATTCAACCTGTCTTCATTTCCTGGTATTATCTGAAACCTAATTTTTGATTGCAAATTTGAAAGAGACTTCCATTCAAATATTTGACTGGAAAGCCTCCAACTGTCTTATGATATAGTGTGCAGTCAGCAAGAAATTCATGCAAAGAGGAGATCTACTCATTCATCTAGGGGGAAAGGCTCTCCCTAATGCTTACAGTGGATTAAAGATGAAACACTGGGAAGCTGAGCTCAAAACATTTGCAGAACAGATTATTCTTCCTGTGTTTTAGTAAACACGTAAGCTGACGGCTTTCCACCATTTTGTTTTGTCAGAGAAAACTTTGTATTAATGAAGCTTACTTGCTTGCATATGTAAATGTAGGAAAAGCAGATTGATTTTGTTGTTGCAGTTGTTCACAAAAACAGGCCTCCATTCTGAAAACATTTCACAGCTACTATTTACTAGCATCCATTTAAATTTGTACACTGTAGTAAAATCTAGCAGGTTTAATGCTTTTTTAAATCATGTTCAATGATTAATCTGATTTTCTGTCTTGCTTTTCTTTCTGTTGGCATTGAAGTACAGTCATTACAATTGTGTGCCTTTGCTACAGAAGTCCCTTGCTAGTCAAAGACAGTTTTTACTATAAACTTCCCTCAGTAGAATTAAATCCATATTCCTGCACAAAAAAACAGACACATCAAGATGAAGGTCTAGTGTAGTGGTACAGAGCAGATGGTGGCAGATACTCTCTGGCCCAGTCAAGTAATTCAACACACATTTTTACTGCTATACTACCTGCATTCCAGTACACCTGCCAATACCCAAATATTATGCATTATTGAATTGAATAATATTTATTGAATTACAGAAATAATAGTTAGATAAAATATATCATTTTTGAGATAGTTAAACAAGAGTGAATCGGTGATTGTCTCCATTCTTTAAACAGAATTTACAAGGCAGTAGTTTGAAAATTTGCAAAATATCCCTGGCCCACAACTGAAGTTTAAGGTTCTGATCTGGAGTTTACTGAGGCCAGAGGTAGTGCTCCACTGATTCGGAGCTTTTAGTTGGATTAAGTGACCATACGCATTTATTCTATATGATTAAAAAGGCTTGACTTTTGAAACAGTAATGAATTATGCTCTCTTATGTAAATAGCTCTTAAGAATTTTAGCATATGAATGTCTTGCTTGAGGAAAGTTACAAATATTTTATTTAAGGCCTATTTTTCTTCCCCTTTGTCTTTGGCATATTAAGGCACTGAAAATATATTTAACAAACAGTAAAATTCTCAACTGGATCAACTAAAAACTTTGGATGATTAAATTATTTTCATAGACTGTCATAATATGTCAAGAGTAAAATTTGGGAAGGACTTTTGCTTTGTAATAGTTGTATGTATATCAAGAAACTCCATAGGAAAACAGATTTTAACTACATTAGCTTTGTTGCTCTGGAAATTAGGACTGGAATTGTGTGTAATTTACATGTAGGAAGTGTCTGGGATTTTGGTGTTTATTGCTTTGCAGAAATCAGTTTTGTGCTAGGACTGATTTAAGGTTCTTTTTTTTTTCTATAATGGTGAGTATCTCTTCATGGATGTAGTGTAGTTTGAGTACTCAAAAATGAGAAATTATTTTACGTTTACGAGTTTATGACCATATGTAAATATCTTCTTATTTTTATACACAAAGGTGGAACGAGATGCTGGTCCAAACAATTCTGTTTGCACTGCTTGAGAGTTAGCATCCATATGTAAACACACAATTCAGTTTACAGCTGTGCCAGTAATTTTTCCAAGTCTATATCTCCAAATACTAAAAAACCCCTAATATTGAAGTTGTTAGTCATCATTGACTTGTTTTAATTTTTTTCCTTGAATTTAATAGTTATTTGCAGTAAGCAAACATTTCTCTTCTAGCTATTGCATCAGTAAGTGACCCAGGAAATTACACTTCACTTTCTGATTTGTCTTCCTATTACAGGCGAGCTCAAATCTCTTGCTTCCTGCACCATCGTCTCTGTCACCACACTCCAAGCTAAGACTGCCAGGCACTCTGAGTACTCCACTGAATCCTCTGTATTCTTTCACTGCTGAAAGTGGTAAGTTTCTTTATTTCTTCACTCTTTCTAGGGAATGGGTGATAACTTCTATGAGGATTTTTTTTTCTGCCTTTTAAAATTTTGCTGTTTAGCTCTTTCAGGGAGTAACCCAATTTTGTTGTATGTGATACTGTTTATTAAGTGCAGTGTGATACAGTCCCCTACTGATGCATGTTCTTTTGTAATGCTTTTTTTTCCTTAAGCTGTACACTT
This sequence comes from Oriolus oriolus, assembly GCA_013400235.1. Lineage (NCBI taxonomy): Eukaryota > Metazoa > Chordata > Aves > Passeriformes > Corvidae > Oriolus > Oriolus oriolus. The sequence continues at coordinate 100,567 of VXBT01001432.1, read as the reverse complement.
ATTTATTAGTGCTGTACATTCCTAGAAGAGGATGAGATTGTCAGCTTTTCTTAATTTAATATTTTGATAATATTTTAATGCTTACCGAAGTATCTTAAGCATGGACACTCAAAAAGAATGGAATTTTAAAGCATATATACTAATATAGGAGCAATAGTGCTTGATAGTCTCTTTGCAGTTGTGTTTAATCTATTTTTAGATATTTTTTCCTAAAGATACTTTGTATTGAAAGATTTTGAGAAAAAGGTAAGCAATGCAATTATGTACATTTGTGATGCTTACTTTGCTAATAATATCTGTTCCGTTGCTAATCACAGTATTTAATAATAAAATTCATAATTTCATGCCATTTTCTCTTTTTCTGGGCACCTGTAAAATAAGAACCTTTCTTTTCCAATAAGAAAATTGGAACCTTAATTTTGAAGTGTTTTTGTTTTGTATCCTTGAGAAGAGTAAAAAGAATTCCAGAGGGAGGGTGGAATATATAATGAAATAAAAACAGGTAATAGAGATTTAAAATGTAGATAGTAAAGATAGGAATAATCTCTATAATTACACAGAATTATCTCCTAAAGGCAGACAATTTTTTTTGCAAATGAAGTTATGATTACTTTTTCTGAGCAGCTGGGGAAATGGTTCTCAGCATGGTCTAAAAGATTGACCACTGGTCTCAGAATCACTCTTAGTCACTAATTCACAATTCAAATGGCCATACACCAATTAACTTCTGTATTTTCTACCTTAATGAAAGTGCTTAGAGCCATAATAATATTCATCTGTTGCTCAACGGATGCCTGTTATTTCCACAGTGTGTAAATCTTACAGAAGTAGTAGAACACATATGCTTACATATTGTGAATGTTTAAAATAAGTGGACTAACACTTTAAAGAACATTAACATATACTTTAAGTTGTTCTAAATGGCTATTCCTGGTATTGTTCAAACCAAGGAATTTTATTTTCTTGACTTTTAGTTTATGGAGAAGCACAGATAAAAGTGTTGATGGAGACTTCCTAAACACCATGAGCAAACATAAATATATGTTACAGCTCTTCCCAATGTTTTCATTACCAAAACTGACTGATAAGTCCAAGATGATCCACGGGTACAGGGTATTATTTATACACGGGAAGCATAGTAAAAAAGGGAAAATAGTAAAGAAGAAGCCAAGAGGACATGAAGATTTTTAAGGGAAGGCAACCATAAAAATACTAGTGGGCCACAATTGAAACAGGTTTTTCTGTAAGAAAATATTTTAAAATCGTGAATTACTCCCCTGTCATTTTGGGGGCCTCCAAGTTGTTCCACTGTGGTAGAGCTATTTTCAGTGAAACATGAAAAAGATTTACTCATCTATTTCATCATTCCCCGTTGGTTATAAACTGTGAAGATAAGTGCTTGTGTTCATAGTGCCTAACTGCCAGTTAAATTTTGCTTTTGAATAATAGAAAATCTGTACTTAAACACATCTATTGATTTATTGTGCTGAAATACACATCTATTGATGAATTGTGCTGGAAGGACAGAGCCTTTATTTTCTGTGTTGGTTTTATATACAAAATATATTTTCTTTTTGTACTTATGTTAATTGGGATGTTGCATTGTTAACAATTGCCTGTACTAGAGTTCCAGCAGATGGTTACCTGTTCCTGAAGGTTGACAGTTCAGTTCTGTCACCTTTTGCTGTGCATTTAGTGCTTCTTAAAGCAAAATGCAGAATTCCCATTCACATGAGTAAACCTCTGTTAGCAATATATGTAACCACATAACTGGTGTATGTGCATGCTCTAATAGTTTGGTAAGGTGGTAGCTGATGTCTTGTAGTATGGACAGTGTAGTAGCCTGAACTTATGTAGCTCTTTCTTTTTAAAAGTCAGTTTAATTGTCTAGGTCATGCCTGAGGTAGGAAACAGTGGAAAAACAGTGTTTCCATCTTTGTGATATATGGGCAGTAGCAGTAATACAGCAGATCTTTCCTGACTTTTAAATCTTTTCATATCCAGATATGTTTGCAGAATTAGCTGTATATGACTTTGTAACATAATACTTCAAATAAAAGTAATATTCACTACTATGGCTTTTAAGTATGTGTGTTCATTTTGACGAGTGGATTCTCTATACCCTGACATATCATATGTTTTGGCTTTTCTTCAAGAGACTACTTGTACAGGTTTATAGGCTTTCCTGAAGCCCCAGTCTTATTCTACTATTTATTCTGCTATTTTCCCACTTCCCTCAAGATCAGTTAGCTCATGGATGCTGAGGCAAGACTGCCTTTGTTTCCAACCAGTTTGCTCTAAATTAAGTAATTAATTGTTTAATCATCTAATTATGACGAGACCTTCAGTATCTTCCTCAGTGACAAAATATTCTTTATGTGAGATGAGTAAAGACAAGATCATGATATCATTGACCTTGCAGCCCAGTCCTCCTGCTCAAAGCAGATTCGCCTAGAGCTCAGGACTGTGTCTGGTTGGGTTTTGAATATGTCTAAGGATAGAGACTCCAGAACATCTCTGGCCAGCCTATTACAATGTTTGACTGTTCTCACAGAAAGGAGTTTTTTATTCTTTTTAAATGATATTTTGTGTATTTCAGTCTGAATTGGTACATGGGATTATTCCTCCCCTAGTTCAGGACTTGGCATTTCCCCTTGTTAGGGAACTTCAAGAGGTTCTTGTTGGCCCACTTGTGTGCCCTGTCAAGGCGCCTCTGAATGGCAGTATGTCCCTCTGCTGTATCAGCCCCTCCTCCCAGATTTTTGTTGTCTGTAAATTTGCTGAGGGTGTACTCAGTCCTATCATCCAGGTCAGTAGTGGAGAAGTTCAAGTGTGGAGTCCAGTACTGACCTCTGGAGTGCACCCCTGGTCTAAAGTCTCCAGTTAGATTTCATGTGAGTGGTTACAAACCTCTGATCTCTACAGCTCAGCCAACTTCCAGTCTGCTGCACTGTCTGTTTTACACAGTGCATACTTGAGCTGTTCATCTGTGAGAATGTTACGGGGGATAGTGTTGAAAGTCTTGCCAAATTCAAGGTTAAAAGCATCTACTGCTTTCCCATTGACACTATGCAGTGACATGCAAGAGATAGTTTTGTCAAGAGCATGGTTAGAATTACTAGAACGTAATGAGTTTTGTCAAATAGTTATTAGCAAAATAAGTACCACAAAGCAGATATAAGGCATGGATCAACTTATTTTTATGTGTTATGTATAAAGGGTTTCATTAGAGACATTTCATCAGATTAACAGAATTAATTAAAGAAAATGTGTGTTGTGTGCCTTCCTCTCACAAAGATTGTTTTAAATTTGAGAGAAAGGCATGGAACTTGGGTTTTCTTACCATCTGTCCTGGTAGCCTGCTAGCTGAAATTTTTCATTGAGAGTGTGACTCATTTTACCATATAGGATAATTTTTGTGTCTGTCTCAATAAAGCTGTAGCTGCGTTCATAGCTATTTCAACAATTTGAAAAAATTGCTGGATGTTTGTCTTTGGAGAAAGTCATCCCCTTTGAGTTTTACATTTGTAATTTAGATTCACAAAGTCTTATGGGTGTTTAGTACTCTAAGGAGTCTGTCCGTAAAGGTATGTAATATTTAAGGTTGTTGAACTTTTCTTTCTTTCTGTTTTTCTTTTTCCTTCCTTGGTAATAAAATTTGTTTAAGATCTGTCTTTGATAGTCAGAACTGAGGTTTTACCTTGCCTGTGCTGTATAGCTCTGCTTATGCTCATGCTTAGTGCTAGTTTTATCATACCTGGCCTGTAGTGCTGTTCTGCAGCATTGCACTGTAGCATTATCCATGACTTAGTCTTAAACATTCCCATCTCTTCGTTCTCATATGCTCCTCTTTCTAACTGCTTCTTGGATAACCTATTTCCTAGTTATTTTTTAAACAAATAGGGAAGTAGCAAAAGCTCCAGATTTTCAATTGCTCATTCTAGCTGACAGACATTAAAATTCCCTCTGGTTTTGTTTGCCTTTCCTCCTTAAGACTGTAAGCGTCTTTGGACAGTGAAATCACCTTCCTATGAGACACTGTTTTGCAGGTCTGTGGCATGCCATGAAAGAAATATCCGGCATCTTTGGGCTTTATTCAACAGTGACTCTTCAGTAACTACCACTATGTTCAGGACGTGCTTTCTAAAATAAGTTCTAGGTTTCAAGTCATTGTAATTAACAGTGACCCTAATTGTTAATTATGTGGGAGATTGAAGCTCAACTATAAATACTACACAGATCTTTTCACTGAAATTTGGACCTCAATAAAACCATTTAATTAAACTTGCTCTTAAAATTAATTACGTATGTGCTAGAAACGTGATGGTTCTTGTATCTTTAAGGAAAATCTCAAAAACAAAAAAACACAACATTTTGGCAGGGTTGAGAACAATTAGAAATTTTCTCTCCATTAACACAACTGACAGTCAAAGGTGTTTTCCACCTATATAAAGGGAAAGCTTCAAAGCACTCTTTATTGCTCTAAAGATATTAACAAAACTGACTTCACATTTAAGTCCTCTGTTACATTTGATAGACTATTTGAAACTGCTTCTTTCAAGCAAACAGTGAAATAGATTTCTACACCGAAGATATCAGAAATATTTATGCATCAATTAAATGTTCTCAAAATACCATGTTTATTCTTGGGGGTTTTATTTAGAAGCAGAAAAAGGAGGTACACCAAGTAGCAAAATTCACATTGTGCAGAGGTGCTGCAGAAACACATCAAAAGTTGCAGTCTCATATGTATGTTAAATCATTGATTTTTTTTTTTTTTTT
>VXBT01001432.1:1095-95760 GCA_013400235.1 Oriolus oriolus | reverse complement strand
TTTTTTTCTTTCCAGTATTTCTTACTTTCTCCCCAGCTCTGTAACATCTATCCTTCAGTACTGCCACAGTCCTGGAGGAGGAACTGGATGGTTTTGTTTGGGTTTTTTGGCAGGTATATGCCTTTCACGTAATTTTGTGCCACTCAAGGAGGAATGTCTCCAGAAAGCTTGTTCAGTGTGGCCTAATTCTTTTAATCTCTTAGTAAGAAAACTTTTAGGGAAAAAAAGACTTACGCAAACTGTAATTGAAAATGTATCAAATGAACAGTTGAATTAAATTTTGTTATTCTAATAACTTATTTTTTCTAATCTGAGAATAATCATTAACAAAATGTTTCAAAGAGGTACTAAAAATGATGACAGAGTATATATTAATTGAAGGGTGCATGTATGTGTACTATATAGTCCAAATATAACCTGAAATACAGTATTTGTAGGATCTCTTGAAAGAACTGATTGAAAGACAGAAGATGACTAAAAGAAGCCATGTGGTACAGGTGGCAGCATTGCCATCTTCCCCACACTACTGTGCTGAAAATACATAATTTTGACTTTGGAGGGGTACTATTTTTGTTTAGATAGAGTGCCAGTGGAAGTACCCATTGGAGAAATCTGTTACTGGGATCCAGTCCATGCAGGCAAATTGAATGGCACACAGATCACTGAATATGTACTTTTTTTTAAATCCTAGCGCATTACTGTAAATACTGTATTTTAACAAATCAAATTTTAACCTAGGAGTGATGTATTTTCTAACTCACTTCTTAAGAAAAATATCTTGAGTGTGTGTGAAAGACTTCTTGCCAAGAATATAAATGTAAGAAAAGAACTCGATTTTGTTTTGAAAGAACCTGGATATGTCTGTTCCCTGTTGAATTGTGATGTATGCTGCCTCATAAGCTCACCCAGCAGCTTCATTTAGATTTGCTATGATGGTGAAAGCAATTAAGCCTGCAGGGCTGTGCAGATCAGAGCTGTGGAAATGGTGTAGCAATTTGCCATAATGTCTAAGTTGCATTGAGATTTTTCTTTTTATCCCCACATCTTCCTAAAATTGGGGCAGGAGCATATTATGGTGAAGAGAACCAAACACACACCTAAAAGTGGTTCACTACCCACACTATTAGTTGAAAGTGGTTTGAGTGTAATACAGTCTGCTAGGAGGAATAGGTAATGACAGGAAACTAATTTTACTTTATTTTACTTATGAAAAAGCTTACAAAAGGAAAGTAGGTAATATATAATAATTTCACAAAGTTTCTCAATTTTATTAGCACTGATAAGTCTGCTGGCCTTTTTTTGTGTTATTGATTGAGCAAATAGTGAAGTGATGTTATGAGGCCTGTGCAAGACGGCTGTAGTAGTCTTTGCTCTGGTTGCCTTCTCTGTTTTTATCTTTTCCATTTTTTCTTACTACTACGGAGGGAGAAATGCAAGTTTCCCGTTCACTAATGGATAGTCCTGATGGCCTCATGTGATCAGGCAGTCCAGTGGGGGAAATATCTTTGATTAGCAGTCTGCTGCCCATTGTCTTTAAGTCTGAAACTGGATAGAAATGCAGAACACTTTTAGTATGTCCTGTGGAGGTGCTGCCAACACAGGAAGTGATACATGAGGATAAGTGCTTGCAGAGGGTTTAGCTTCCTGCAAGCTACAATCTGCTGCTAGTAGATTATGTCATGTGTTTGAAAAAGAGGAATGTGCATCAAGATGAAAGAAATATGTGCCTAATACTTGTCTAACTTCTCAGTTATTTTTCTGTGTTTCTATGCAGTTTGCTGTCTTCCTGCTCTGTCACATATCTGAAGAACTAATTCTGCTTGACACATTTTTCAGAAATTGAAACTTTAAAAAAATTTCAAAAGAACTATTCTAATATTTTTAGGGGGGTGTTTTTTTTTTTTTAAATATGACCTTTTTATTTAATTATTCTAATGGGAAACTGATGCCAAAAAATTCAAAATTTTGCCTAGTATTTTCTTTTACATTCCTAAATGTAGAAATGTGAGTTGCCTTCTGTTATTATAATAAGTATCTTATTGCAACTTTGCAGAATTCTCACATTTTCTGTAATATGTAGGATGTAATTGCTTCTAACTCTGTGGCTGGATCAAGTATGTATGTTTTCTTTCTTTTGGGAACTGAATTACTTAAACATCCCCACCACCACTTGGTCTGGATTACAATAATGCAGAATACTAGCACTTTTTAAGTGAGTAAACTTGACTTATTTTAGTCCCTTGGTTTTTGAGTACATTGTTCTGTTGTGGGATTTTTTTCCTCCTATTAACCAAAGATAAACATACCTTTACAGTCATTACAAGCCTTTGTTTTAATTGAAGATTACTGCATAGTCACTGAGAATTTATTATAGTGAATTAATTTTTAGATCCAGTTAGCAGATTTTCTCTTTATTTTTCAAAAGATGGTAGAAGAATTCAGTAAAGGGAAATCACCAGCTCAACACCACAGATCAGCTCTCAGCAAGTGTCAACTGACATAACTACACTGATGTTTGCTAAAAGTATTTTTACCATCAGCAGAAGAGCATTAAGTCTAAAGTGCTTTTTATATGTGTCTGTTAATTTGAATGGGAACTCCCCTGGGGAAAATGATCATTCATTTTAAGATACTCATATCTCTCACTTTGACTTAAGGGAAATGTGTAAGGCAGAATGGAGAAAGAAAAGAAAACTTTTTTTTATTACTATTTGCTTATAACGCAATGGAAGAACTCAAAAATACAGCTTACAGATATTTTTCTCGAAGTTAATTTCTTTTAAAACAATAGGAACATCTATCACAAGATGGTTTTTGTTATTTTTTTATAGCTGCTTCTTTTATAAGCTATTTGGCTATACCATTTGCATTTTGAAGTGACTGTGACTCAGTTTCTTCAGTGCAAATAGATTACAAAGGCTCATGATGTTCCATCTTACAGCTGACTTTGGCAGTAAACAAAAATTACGAGTGTCAAGGACACACCTGTGCCTTCATCATGGCTTACAGGCAGCTCAGGCCATTCTGCAGGGGAAGGAACTTCCTCAGAGCTCTGTGACCCTCCTGTGCTGCCCACATCGCTGGGCAATGTCAGAGTTCGGGCTCAAGGCACAAATACAGGACCTTGTTTTAAGGTAGAAGAGCTGGGTGTTTACACTTACAAAATGAATAGTAAAAATTATTTTTTAATTTGAAAACATAGGTTGTATAAATAGATTCATCTAACCACAAAAATGTTCCAACAGAATAGCAAAGACACAGAGACATAACCATTAACATTAATGACAATCTAGTTCTTCTGTTCTAAAAGGTTGCTTATCCAGTTTCTTCTATCTGATTGATAAGATATTATAAGTGTCAGAAGAGTTTGTGTTTTCTTGTTAAACTTGCTAGAATTGTTTATACTGAGATCAAAGATACACATGTTACTTTATTATATGTTCTTTTTCATGTTTCTTCTAGGTAAGTTAATTAAAATATTTCTCTAAAAATTACACTAAATACAGAGCACAATAACAGCAATCTTTGAAGATTCCAAAAACTTTATCTAAAGAACACCATTTATATTTACTTGAAATTGGTGTATGTTAGGGTAATTACTGCTGAGCCTTCAGGCTAAAGGAAGTACTCTCAGCCAAATTATACAAGGGTGTGGATTAAATGAAGCATTACTCTCTGTTTGGCAGCAGTCGATATAGATTGCAAAATCAGGGTGTGACGTAGTACTGTGGAAAGTCTCTGCCAAAAGTGATTTGGCCCAAGTGTGCCCTTACTTTCTCGGTTCTGTGGATACTAAAACAACTGAATCTAATTAATTCCTAAATTGAGAGGTCCTGTTAACTGTTTTCACTCTGAGCTTGTCTGTAATTTTGGGCTATTGAGCCACAAGACAACAACATGCTTAGTTGAAATTTCAGCTCGTCACAGTGGGGGAGACTCCTTATGCCAAGGACCGTGCAGTAAAGTATCAGTTCTCTCCTCCAACAGAAAGCTCAGGTCAGCAAGGATGCTGTCGGTACAGCAATAAGCATGAGTGAATAAAAGGAGGAGATTGATCCCTCCTTGTATTGCTCCAATCCTTCTGTTCCTGTCATTTCCAGAGGAGCTGGGAGGACTATGCGAAAACTCCAGTACCAGCCATGGTGCACAGGAGGGAGACACTTCCATCTCCCAAGAGGAGGCCAGAGTACTTTGATTTCATCGCTGGTTTTGACAAGTTATCAAAACCCAAGTACATTAAAAACTAAAAAATCTATGTTTTAAACATACATTATCCATCCCATTTTGGTACACATGCATACTTTTTCAACTTTTTTAAAAAAGCCTTTGCTAATTTTGTTGATAGATTTTTATGTGTGAAGCAACTAAACTTCCATGGATTCATATGCTGTTTGTTACCCTCGTTGCTGAAGCACCAATTTCAATGAGAGCAAACTTCCCTGATGTGATTCATTCTACTAATATAACACCTTTAAAGTTAATTTTGGGTATATGTGGTCTATATTATGCTCTGCAATAGGCTGTGGTAGCGACGCAGTTTGATCATTGTCGTTTGATACGGATCATTTTGATTGAGCTTCCTGTAGAAGCTAATGACAGAGGATGGGGGCTTGGGAAAGCATTGAGAAAGCAGAAGGCAGGTACAGAGAAGTGAAGGCTCTGTGGGGGTGTGTAGCTCAGATGTTGCTGTTGTCACACAGTAGTTTGCTGTTATATACAGAGCTGGCCTCAATGTGCTGCCTTGATCCAGATGAAATGAGAGCTTCACTGGAGCCTGCCTGCTCATTGTTAGCTTGCTTTCTTGCATGCTGGAGGTTGTAAAGAGCAGTGACTCATTGCTTGTTGGCCTCAAATGAAATGCTAGAATTCTTTTAAAACTCTGCTTCTGAAAACTTGTATTTGGATGTTTTTTGCAACCTTACTGCACTCAGTGAAGGAAGAGATTGCAGAGGTTCCTTTCTCATGTTTTCCCCTCACAATTAGGGCTCAGTTTCTTCAGTTTTTACTTCCCCAGGCAAAGAAAAAAGATTCAAGTGACAAACAGGCAAATTTGAAAACCTCTTTAGAGTCTCCCCTGCTCACTTAACCCCAGGCTTTGTTCTGGCTTGCTGGACAGTCCCTTTGCAGAAGGCTCTTACTCGACTCTGTGCCACATACTATTTGACACTCCGTAGGTCATCTAAAAGATTGATCCCAGCATACTGCATCCCTGTATGATTCTAGATATGACATCCCCTTTTCCTGTCCTGTCAATCTCTACTCCAGCTATCTATATATGCTGGCTTCTGGTGCCTCATTGATGGGGTTTTTTACAGATTACCTGAAGGGTGTCGCAGTGACATGTGTTGATACAGGTCTTTCTGGAATCTTTTCAGAGCTTCACTGGTCACAGGAAGCAGACTACTGCAGCTAGTATGCCAAATAATAAAATACTGAAAATTGGAGCTTCCTTCAAAATATGCATTGAGCATCTTTTGGTATGACAAACTGCCTAGTAGCAAAAATGTGTTGAGAATTCATTCACCAAATTTCTGGTTGTCACTATGCAACTGCAGAGCATATTAAGATTCACTTTGTAAGGTGTTGTATTTTCAGGTGAAGACCCTAAATAGGTTTCATTTTCCTACTCCTTGCATCTTTGAGTTTTCATTTATGGATAATCACATTTAAGCAGAGTTCACCTCTGTAGTAAGAAGGCATGGTCCTGTCCTTAAAGTGGGGGTTTTTTTGTGACTGTCTCAATTCAGAGGAGGTATCTACGAGATGTGTCACCTCCTCAACTTGTTCAGGAGAATGTTGTAACAGAGTTATGCATGTTGCTGGTTGGAGAACTTCTCTTGTGAGCCAGGTCCTAGCTAAAACCAAGTTGATATTGATCTCCTATAAGGACTCTAAGTGCATTCTTGGAAATTTTCATTTTAGAAGTAGTTCAAAACACAAGTTCTGAATATATATGTTGATTAATTAGTGGTAACTTTTCACCTTTTCTGTCCAGCAGTTCAATCTAATGTAATGTGTGTTCTGCCCAATTATATTTGCTTCAGATTTGGCTGCTTCTGCATAAAAAACAGCAACAAAAGGAGAAGAAATTAATTGTTCTGCTGTTATGTGCAAAATTTGGAGTGTAGTGCCCGCCTGATGCATGTATAATATACTACATCATGTGTACCTTGGTAACAGTGCTTTATTGGAAATTCTGGTACAGAATAAAAGAAACTTCATAAAAGAAACTTCCATCTTTTTTTGCTGCTCACACATGTAAAGGATCTTCAGCAATTGAAACTATGGTTTCAATTAAGACTCTTCCTGCAAATCAGTCTTCTTACCAAAACAAATAATTTTTAGAGTAAGTTCCAGGAATCATTCAAAGAGAAAAAGGTGTGTCCAAGGTTGTCTGTATCATGAGTTAACAATTGGCACGTAAGCGTGTGCAAAAACCATCTAGGAAGGTTTACTGAACAAGGCTATTAAGACATATGCTTTGAGACTTCCAAACTTAAGAGTGTTACTAGACAATTTTCTATGTGTTTCAGTTGTTTGGTCCTTTTGAAGAAACAAATGTTTGTAGCAGTTGTCAATGAAGTCAGTTTTAAAGAAACTCAGATATCATTCATAATGCATAGAAATAGGTGGTTCCTTTCAGAATAGGCTATGGAGAAGAGCTTCCTGTCCTTGAGTATTCAGACCTTCATCACCTTCCTTTTACTGATGATTATGAAATCTTAACACTTGCTGCTTTTGTCTGGGTTTTGGGTTATTGGAGATGCTGTATGAGTGCAGTCAGTGGTTATTTTAGCTGCAACTGGTAGTCAAACCAGAGAGGATGCATCATTTAATGAAGCTTACGTGTTAAAGTACTGCAGTTTTTAACAGTTTGGCAATACCTGTGTGATGATGTGAAAAAGCTGGTATGATATTGGATTAAGTGCTTAATCAAATTTATTTCATGATACTGTAAAAAATATTTGGTCAAATGGTATTTCTTTATTCATTCATTCAGAATTTAATTTTCATTAATATTTTTGTTTACATTTTTGGACTTGCTGTGCAAATAGTCTTGCTTGCAAAATTCCTATACAAATAAGACATGAATTCACTGGATAGAACTGTTACTTTTACTTTCTGGCTTGCTACTGAGATTGTGGAAAATCTTACTGTTTTCTAATCCCAGCTGCAGCATTTTGTGTTGCTGATTGAACCTTGGAGGTAATTCTGTTCTCTCCAGGATAATCTAGAGTTTTAGAAATGTGGTTTTAGCCCAAAGCTGGGCACAGCCCCTCTTTATGAACCTGTCTGTCTTAATTTACCTTCTTTTACCTCTCCTCAGATGAGGTACCACTGTGGAAATGAAAGAGAGTAAAGAGAGTATTGCTTCCTATTTATGTTCATTGCAAACATTTTCCATGCTTATTTTTTTTGCATATCCCCCACCTAAGACCCAAACATTCTAAAAAACCACTGCTGTAACAGGTTGCTGTTGCATTCTAGAGAATCTTGCAGACCTTGTAGGGAAAGGAAACTGAAAAATCAGTATCATTGAAATCTGTGGCCAGCTGGATATCCAATGTGTTGCTTTAATGTTGGACTTAATATTTCAATATATTTTCTTCTGTAACAGATGATACCAATATTAGTCTCAAGTGCGTTGTCATGTGTTATTTACAAGGAAGTATATGTGTTTTTTGTTACCAGAGTGGTAACAAAATTGCAGGCGATTATTATATTTCCCTATACAATTGGATACTAATTGGAAAGGGCTTAGTTATTCATACGTGTTCTAATCACTGATACATGGAAAAAGTCTTTCTTAAAGTAGTTTGTTCATAAATTGTCTGAAAACTCAGAAATGTGCACGTGGGGAAACTCTCATGGGATAGTTTGGTTTCACCACACACATGTTTTCATGAAATATCTGACCAGTCTAATTTCTGAACTACAAAATGGAAAGTAAACTTGGGGGTGTATTTTAAAGACATGATCTTCTAATTCTGAATATACAGTAAGAAGTATGTCTGCCATGAAATTTTTCCTTACTCTTTTGATTTGAGACCAAATTAAAAATCTTACATAATGGTTTCCTGATAATAGTGTCTGCCAATGGTCCTGCATTTTTCAGGTTTGGTAAATGTATGAATTGTTTGTCTATTTCATGGAATTTTCTGGTAATACTTGGTCAAAATTAGTATTCGGTACTGGCTGAAAGTGCTAATGTCATAGACAAAGCAGTGGCTATTATGGTCATGATAAAGACCTGAAATATCAAGGTGACTTATTTTTTCCAGCATATTGCAGATGATGTTGGTGATACTATTCTATCCTGAATGTAAATGTCAGGAAAAAGCTACATAAGTTCTTCAAGCACTTACAAGATTTGAATTTTTTAATTTTTTTTTTCCAGTCAAGATGTGGTTTGACATTGTGAGGCTTACTGGGTAATACAGAAATTCAGTAGTTTATGCAGTAAGTGGTTGTTTTTACTTAGCTGACAAGACTTTGCATTGCAAAAGTGTGTTAATGGCTGATTTCGAAAAGCATTTGTGATATTCCAAGCGTATTTTCTTACAGCTTTCCACTTGTGGAACAGCAGGCTAATTTGATATAAGTAACTGTAAGTTACTAGCCATTGCTGAATTTCTGTTCTGGGAAGAACCATGCTAAGTAAATGACTTTGTTTTCCTTCCTTGCATAATTTTCATTCTTTGTCTTTTATCTGTAGTCAAATATGCTTTTTTAAAGACATGAGTAGAGTCATGAGGTCATAAGACACTTAGAGAATTGCAGATAGAGTCAAATTCTATTTAACTGTATTACATAGGAATTACCTGTATTAATAAATAAAATTTAACTGTACTACATATTTTTAGAAAACAGATAATCCTGCTTAAGAGCTCCATTTCCTCAGATTCAGGGAGGGTAAGTTAGAGTAGAAGCAAAAGTATTACTAAACTCAAAAGGGAAGGTTACTACTTGGGTGCTGGGCATTTACAACTCCAAGGGACTGCAGTTTTTATATTTCATGAAGTATTTTTTGATAGGGAACACCATAAACTACATGTAATAGAATACAAAATAAGTTTCTTTTCAATTTTACTTTACTTTGTTTGCTTTTGAATAGTCCAGGTGAGCTTAGCAAAACTAATAATTACTTTCTCAGGATATTTGCAGCACTAGAAGAAAAATAACACTTATTAATACAAAGAATGCGTCATAGTCTGCATTTTCCTTACATCTTTTTTATCTGCTATCTAAAACTTGTAAATAATGCTGCCAATCTGATTTCAGAAAGCTGATGGTATCTGTGCAGGCTTATTGATGTTTGCTGTAGAATCACTTTCTGTTCTCTACGTTGTAGAAAGAAACAACTGGATACTCTAACCTCTGCTCATTTTCAGTGGTATCTACTGCCATTGTGATGCAATGTTAGAAGTTGTCGTAAATTAGCACGTTCCTGATTAGCATGAATTCAATAAATGTTCTTTACTTCAAAAGAATGCTTGGGACACGTGCTACTACTTGCATTGTTTATATATGGTACTGTAGAAACTTAACATTTGCAAGAAAAATGTAAGATGATGGTTTGATAAGATTACTCAGAAATAATTAGGAGGGTGTGTAGGCTGCTAAATGTATTTGATTTTAATCTCTAATTAAAAAGTTGGATTTTTTTAATTGTTTTTGTGATGCAATAGTTTTTACTTCGTTATGCTTTTTGTAAATAGGGGCCAAATTCAACCTCTTCATTGTACCTAAGTACAGAATAAATGTTTTCAAATGAAACCTAAAGCCAGTGACAGACTACCTCTATAGCCCTCCTCCTGGAGTATTATTCTCAGAGCAAACACATGTATGTGCCCTTGTATACCTTGAACCAGGAATGAAAATGATGGCTAAACTTGAATGAGTATCTCTATGCATTCTTTTGGCTGATGGGAGATACAATTATGTTGTGGGATCTGGCACTGCCAGAAGCATAGTGTTTTCATGTTGGTGCTGTCTGATTCTGAGGTCTCTTATATGAAGATTGGAATTGGTTGATATTACAGCAAAGGTATCTCTCTGTGGATCTACAGGTGTGAGTTTAAGCCTTGCTCTGTTCCACTGCTCCAGTGGTCCCTTAACTCTGCTGCAAGGACAAGCTGCTTGGTCACTTGGGCTGTGGAATCAGAGACAGCCAGGTGCATTAGCTAGGGAGAACTGCGTCAGTTCTTGGGTAGGGAGGTTACTGTGTTAAAGCACTCTAGACCAGTTGTTTCTTTCACTTCAGGAAAACCGTGACTTGCTCGTGGTTTGGGAACCCAGGGTTCTCCTGGTAGCAGCAGTTGGGGAGTCCACTGGGAAGTCACATGCTGTGTTAAAGAAGCTGCAGCACAATGTATGGAACTGCATGGTCCCAAATTGTGTAACTCCCTAGAGTTATTTTTCTAGATAACTCCTTTTCATACCAGTGTTTAGTAAACAATTGGTTGAAAAGGTAAACATCACTTACTTTTTTATTGAAAGCTTATCCAGCTGCATGGACTTTTCTATATAGTGCAGTATTTTGAATGGCAGACAAAGCCTGATCTATTGACATAATTTCCCAAGATTATTTTGTTAATTTACAAGTTTTTGTGGTATTAGTAGGGACAGGGAAGGGAAACAAAAATAAGCTATGCTTTTCCACCTATCAGCACAGCTGTTTCAGTTTAGCTCGGAGAGGGTAAGGTGGAGTGGATTTGAAGTTTTTTATGCTTTAGGATTCTTGTCATTGCCATCTAAATCAGTCTGCACTAGCTGGAGGAATGATGTCTGGCAGCAGTAGAGCTGCCAGAGCTTTTCTGTCTCTCATTTTTCTGAAGTGTATATAGCATGTAAACAGCTCTCATATCGAACTGGCAAAATAAATTATCAGAAATTTCTCTATATAACTTATAAAAAGTGAGACAGTAAACAGAGAGGGATTCTATTTATCCTATAGATTTTTGGGTTTAAGTGGATAGATTTAGGTTAATAAATTGGAATCCCACTAAGAAAATGAGAATGACGTTGAGGAGATGATTCAACCTTTTCAAGATGCTCTGATAGAAGCAAAAGGAGAATGCTGGTAATGGCATGGGCTGACCCTGAGTAGACTTCTGTCAGTGCAGAATACACTGCAAGAACATAATGGGTGTTTGTAGAAGACCTTTGCATTCAGTAATGTTGCCATCACAGCGCCTTTGTATATACCCTTAAATACCGCGTGTGAGAACTGTGTATTGTGAGCATATACATTTTAAAGGGTTTGCAAGATCACAGAATCACAGCATTGTTTAGGTTGGAAAAGGCCTACAAGGTTGTTGAGTTCAAGCTTTACCAAGAGTCACCTCGTCAACTAGACTGTGGCACTAAGTGTCACATCCAGTTGTTTCTTGAATGCTTCCAGGGACGGTGACTCCACCATCTCCCTGAGCAGCCCAGTCCAATGCTGAACAACCACTTCCATGAAGAAATTCTTCCTGATGTCTAACCTGACCCTCCCTGATGCAGTCTGAGGCCATTTCCTCTTGTCCTGTCACCATGATGCAGATTAAACTTCATTGAAACAGTTTTCAATACACTTTGGTCCTATCAATTTTCCTGTTCAGTCTGGAATATCTCCAAAATCATAGATGCTAGACTAAGTTATGTAGAGCAGAATTGGAAGTGGGCTTTCACCTACAGCAGTGGATATCAGTGAAACATCTGCTTTGCTGGCAAAACAAAAAGGTACACTTGTGTTAAGTAGGTGCATCCACACTTTCATTTTGTGTAAACTGCATCTGAAAATGTTTCCAGTGGGTTCTAAATGTATTTGTGATCCTGTGTTTAAATAAAGGAAAACACGTTCTTACCCAATATATAAACAATCTTTTTATTTATTGAATTCTGTTTGATCTATAAGAGCATAATTGGTTTGAGGATAAAGTCTTTGAGGGAAGATTAATATATATTTAGATCATTGCAAAATTATCTTAATTCCCTTACATTATACATAGCTTGAAAAATGAAATTGCAGAAATAGCTGAGAGTTTTTACTTTAAAAACCTCAAAACTTTCATTTGAAACCTAAAGTAGAGATTATATTGCATACTAAAAGATCCTTTGGTCACAGAGGTCATACTTTTGACTAGGTGACTGTGCTGAAAACATGATTCTGTTTACTGGAAACGGTTTTAAAGCCACAGAAGATGAGTAGGAAGAGGAATGAGCTGATCTACACATATTCATCTCGTATCTGACTTGACTTTTTTTCCAGTGTTTGGTATTTAATTGGGTGTATTTTAACTACACTGTGTTGCAAGAGCAACCATGATACAATTAATAAGAATTTCTGTAATAAGAAATACCATTTCCTAGAGGCATTGTTTATTTTCATGTCTTCCAGGATTTTTTTGTGGGTTTTGGGACATTAGCAATTAGTATAAACCTAAAGTAAAACTCAGTTAAAAACAGAATAATGTGTAACTAGAGTAGGTAAGATTTTTTTTTCTCTCTGCATGCTTTAGAGGTGTTTGCCACAGAAATGTCTGAATATTAACATTTTTCAGTTTTCTTAGATGTATATTTGTCCTTTGTCCTGTGATTTTCTGAGAATTTTCCAGGATGAACTTTTGTATGATTTCATTAACTGTAGATTCCATGTGACTAGAATCCTTAGAGATTTATTATGCTCAAATACCTTTAGTAATTAAAAAATTTATTTATCAAGAGCGTTTCAGAAAGTGAGAAAAAAACCTTCTTTTGAAAAGTTCATGAAAACAAGAGTTCTGTAATGAATGTTATCTAAGCCTTTTTTAAAAGAGCATTTTTTTCACAAAAGTATTTCACATTGGGTGGTTGTAGACAGTCCAGCAGGATAATAGTGGAGTTACGTGACTCCCTAGGAAGACTTCTTTCCCTGTTCTGCCCTGTTCTGCTAGTCGTTTAAAACAAATAAAATCACTGAAGATGCTGTTATTTGAAAGGAGGTGTTCTTAATTATTACAAATACTATTCTGGGGCACTCTTGCTGTTATCATATCAATTTCTATATAAGTCAAGTCTGTTTGGAAGTGAACTCATCTACTTTGTGCATTTCAGCCCAACTGTTTAAAATCTGATCACCTCAAGCTGATGTGTTTGTCTAGAGCAGAGGGCAGCTTGTCAGTGAAAGCATGCAATAAAACTGGGGACTTGGTAGTGCAGACACACTTTAACCAGGACAAGTGCATGGCTGCTGTCTTCTTTTCTCTTTAGTTGCAGTTATACTGGCAAAGAATATATTGGCAGAAGTGACTGGGGGGAACTGAGGATACACTTTCAGTTCACTGTTCAAATTGTACAGGAAGCTACCACAGTTTCAGACTCCTCTCAAGGCAGGCAGATACATTGTTTTTCAAACCAGTTCTTTGGTAGTCGTTTCCCTAAAGATGGGTTCACGACGTAATTGTAACAATAGGATTATGTGGACACTAAAGAAGAGCTGTCCTGCTGTTAAATTGTGTCAATGTGAAAATTCTGAGCCTTTGAGGAGAAGCATTAGCATCTATAATCTTGAGATGCCTAACATTGCAGTTAGACATTAGCAGTAATTCTTTTAGAAATAATGTTCTTATGTAAAATTCCATGTAAAGGAAACCACTGAAGAATCAGTGTAGAGTAATAGGAAATGCAGTAATTCAAATGTTGATACTTTCGTAGAGATTAGCTTCTGAAGATGTATATGATTTTGCAGATGAAGACAGCAGATGTGTTAAGCAAGAATATTATTGAAGAGTTCAGGAAAACATCTGCATCGATAAAAATGCTGTTCCATTTGTGATTCTGAAGCATCCTTAAGAAACTATAGTCTAGATTACCCTGGGTGTTGGGGGGGGCTTTGGGCTTGACCTTACAAGGGATTTAATGACCTTTCTATAAACTCAGACTAAGTGAGAGTCCCAGCAGGTTGTGGTGCCCTGTAAACTTAATTTTTAGATCAAGTGGCAATGTCCTTCTGGAATCCGGAACTCAGTTTCACTACAGTAGTTGAAAAGCGTGTGCAGCCTGGATGAGAGAGAACCAAAGCAAGCGCTGCTCAGGCTGTTAGTCACACCTGCTTGATGTCATTTACATGCTTCATCAAGCATGGAACCATATCAAGCCCATAGCTATGTAACATTGCTTTAAAATTCTACTGCTTCTCTGGGGAAAGAAGAAATGGATATTCCTTTGCTTGCTGAATGGAGCTTGTTTTGTGAATGAGGAAGATTTGAACAGGGATTTTTTTGTTGGTTTGGGTTTGCTTTGTTTCTTGGGGTTTTTTAATATGGCCGTTTTGAATGTAGGGGCTACTAAAGGAATGCTTCACAACTAAAAACAAGTAACAGGTAACACTAAAGACTACTTTGGGGTAACCAGTAGGCACGGTCATAGGGTGTTTGGACCCAGGTGTGCTGTGCTCTGTTTACACCCAAGCAAAGCAATAAGAATTTTCTGTTCGTTTTGTCTCTGGTCATGGAAAACACAGTCTGAAGCAGTGCCAGCTTCTAGAATTCTGTACAGCACTCCTTATATCTCTGAGTTACACATCTGTCTCTGTCCTACGCTTGCAGCATAGCAGGTCTGTGCTGCCCTTTTTTGAGGCTTAATTTGGAATATCATCTAACCATGCAGTTTTCACCTGAGAAGCAGCTGAATATAGAGGCTGCACAGGAGTACTCACATCCATAAACATACAGTCCAGGAGCACTTGGAAGTGATGCGTATTTTCCTTAGAAAAAGAAGAAGGTCAACAATGTTACTGATAAAAATGCAGATTAATGTTGTTTTTAATTAAAACTTGAATAAATTTCCGCACAAACAATTGTTTTTATCAAATATTTTATATGTCTTTTATCTTAGTATGGATTTGTGTAAAGTGGCACAACATTCCCATGCTCAAATGGGCTGTTGTAAAACCAAATTTTTTTATCGTGGAGACATTTTATTTGTTTTTAGTTTGTTTGTTTTTTATTCAAAGACTTGATACGTGTGTATGCGACAGTATATCCATATGTGCTATCATCTCTGTAGCATCTGGTTTTCTGACTTTGTGAGTATGTAGGAGTAACATCTCCACTGACTTTTGGTTAGTGCTGAATAAATGTTTTAGCAAACAGCTTATTTGAAAAAAAGGTTGCCTTAAGGACTCCTGTCTTTGAGTATGGGTTGAATTCAGAAAATGGTTTACATTCTCATCTCTTTCTTCTTCTTAGAAGAGGTGGGAAAAAATAATAAAAGAAAAGTAAGCCTTTCAAAATAAAGTATTTCAGAATTTATACCATATTTTTTGAAATTATTAAGATCAAAATGTTTTTAATTCATACATGAAGCTGAATAATCCATTATTGCACGTATTTAGGATTTCTCACAAGTAGGAGATTAGTCACATGCAGATTTGCAGGAGCGTGGTTTAACTACAGGTATTTGAGCTTGTAGCTTTTATTCTAGTTAGAAATATCTAAATATCTTCATGATTAAACATTTATGAGTAAATCTCCTGTGAAAGTCAAAACCACTAGGCTTTAGAAAGTGTACTGTAGGTGGAGTTGTGCAAGTTTCCTTATGGACCTCTGCCAGTGCATGGGAATCTGAATCTGAGAAGTCCTCGTTATTCAGATACTGGACTCCTCAAAAGCAGGCTTTTGGTGTGGCAAATGAAAATGAGTTTTCAGAACTTACTTCTCTTTAAAAACAAAACTTGTTTCAAAGCTAGTGTCTCACAGAGAAAATCCAGTGAGCTTAACTCTGTGTTGCCTGGCATTTCTGTACTTGAGAAACTGTTCTCCAGTGAAGCGGTAGCATTTTTCACTGTCATGTTCAACGATTTTCAGGTTTTTTTGTATCTTTTCTTTTTAAGATGTTTTCTTAAGTATACAGCTGAGGAGACCAATAACAAAAAGATAAATCCACAGATGATGAAAGGATTTTCCTGAGCTTAGTAGTTAACATAATAGTCTGAAAAGAAAAATTTACAAGTACTTGTTCAAGTGCGCTATGTAGAGAGTGAATAAAATAAACAGCAAGATGTGTTGTGATAGGAACTCAGATGATCAAAGGAAACTACTGAATAGGAGTAGTTATTCTTTCAGATAAAATAAGGAAGTAATTCCTTTGTGAGTTTTTGTGATCATTTCTGTTGGAAAACTTTGTATGCATTACTTGGAAATTCAATGAAGAGAAAAGCAATGCAGCCTAGATAATAGTGTCAGCTTTGAGCACGAGGTGGCATGTGGACATAGCTTGAGCTACTTCTCCAAATCATTTGAATGGAAATATTGGATTAGTTAACCTTGTGTCAGGTCTGTTAGTTAAATAAACCCTCCAACTGTTCCTGACTGAAGGATGCATAGTTGTGACTGAAAGATGCTGCTGCTTTTCATTAGAATTTTGTCAAACATACCCTGCTAACATAATGATTTTAAAATAAAATGGTTTATTCGATGGAAAAGGATAACAAGCAGAAAATTCACAGCCTTTTCTTTTCACAGGGTGCTTCAGCCCAGTAGGAAAGCCTCTTAGTCAAACACTATTGGGTAGACTACAGACGGTAAGGAATTCTCTTTTTGCATTTTTTTTAAATTGATGTTTAACTATAAAATGTCATTATTCACAAGTTCTCATTGTAGAGAGGTGTTTTTTTTATCCTGTCTTTATTCAAAAAAGAGGTATCTTCAAACCAATTGTCTGCATGGCCAAATTAGCTTATGCTGTGACCAGCTGGTAGTGAGATCAGATATCTGCAAATCAAAAGCTTTATATTTTTTCATGGTTTACTTTTTGTTGTTTAGAAATAAATAAGATAAAATCACACTCCTGTGTTTTTTTACTTTTACTAAGAAAACAGGCATTGATAAGTAGCTGAGAGAAAAGCTAAGACAATAACTTGGAATTAAATTCTCTCTTTGCAGCACCATGTTTTCATTGTTTACTCATACTTGTAACAAGTGAAATCACAGCTATCCTCTGTTTACTTAATTGCTTATCTATTAAATATTGATTGTAAACTTCTACTAATTATATTTGTTTTTTTCTTTGTTTCTGGTTTCCTGATCACCATAATAAAAATCCAACAGAATCTGTAAATGCTGTTAATTGCAACTATACATTTGATGAACCTGTATTAAACACAAAATGTGTGGAGAAACTAGTGAAGAAAGAACGAGTGGTGCTTCTAAATACTGAATGCATTTGTGTGTCTATGAAGCTGGGCCTGTTGCACTGGAGATGTTAATCCTCCTGCACCCATGCACAGAATGCCATGGTTTAATATTCTGTTGTAATTGCACTTATTTTGAGTTTTGAGAGAAATGTTATAAATGGACATAAATTAACTTGGGTCATTCATAGCTGTTGTACAGTTTCTTTGGGGTTTTGTTTGGATTGCTTTAGGATTTTTTTGGACAGAATCTGTTAAGACAGTTGTGGAAAGCTTGTAGGATACATAGGATTCACCAAGAAATTTTGAAAGCATGGTTTTACATTGCAGTTGTGTTAGTTGCTAAATGATTCCTGTTTTCATGTTTTCAAATTTTTAGCCATCAATATATAGTTTTTTAGGGAAAAATGTAAATTGTTCAACCTGTGCTATACTGTTCTCCACCTCAGCAAGCTTGATAAACATTTGCAGGATCAACTGTTTTGTGAAATGCTAGGTAGCAGCTAATTTAAAATAGTCTTTTCTGAGAGGGCTAAATTAAGGTTTTGAATATATTTGTTACTTCCTCTATTATAAATGCATTAATAGATATAAGTGCAGGTTAATAGAGTAATTAGTATCAAAACCTAGCATATTTAGAAGTGGCAAAATAGTGGAAGAGGTTTTGAATCATTTCAGGAGTTGGAGTATTTCATGTGCTTCTGAATTGATCTTTTCCCCCTTTTTCTTTTCTCTTTTTTTTTTTTTAATCCTTGCAGGTTTTACTGCAGCAGCTGTGTTTGCATTTCTGATTTCTGTTTGTTCATTGCGGGTTTCAATAAAGTGCAGCCTGGTGCAGTTTTGGTCCTTTCTCCCTCTAGGCAAATTACAGATTCCATGCTTATTAAATATTGAAGGACTGTAATCAAATCAGGATTGTAGTCATCTGAAGCCTAAGGAAGTAACTTTACAGTGTTTACAGTACAGACAGATTAGTTAGGACTGAAGAAGAGTATATCATTCTTGCCGATTGATACTTTTAGCATAATTTTAATTTAGCTATTAATACTAATATTTGTACTTCTTTTTCTCATAGACTGAATTTGTAGTTAGGTGTCCTGAGCTAGCACCTGCATTGGACCAGAGAACAAGAACAGAATACAAAAGTGCTAACAGTATTCAGCTGTTTTCTTCTAAGTCTCATCTTATTTAGCATTTAATTTAAAACTTCACTTACTGGAATAAAGAGATTGCATAGCATTCTTAGAGGAGGAGACAATTAAGTAAATTTCCAACCCATAGGTTCCTAAGGGAAAACAATGGAGCAACAGTAAAATCTCAGATTTATTCTGTAGAATTTTAAAATGTTTTAAATATTAGCTTTTAAGCCAACCAAGGGTTTTCAGTCAAGCTCTGTAAGTTAATTTCCTACTTTTTCTCCTTAAAAAAAAAACAAGCCAAGAAACCACCATAAACTAAAAGCTGCAACAAAACAAACCCTCAAAAGGTAATAGTCTCAGAATGTTGGCTATTACACACTGAGGCACAGATTTACTAGACAGACAAGAGAAGCTGTAACACACATTTCTTGTGTCTTTTCTGGAGTGTTTGCATAAGTAATATTCCCAGTTTCTCTTCCTTTCTGGCAGATAGCAGGTATGGGGAGGTGGAATGGAGGGAAGCCGTGCTGCTGTCAAGGGTCCAGGGAAGAGATGTTTGTCCTTCTTCATGTCCCTGAGTCTGTCACTAATGGGAGAAGAAGGGAGGGTGGCTTTGGTGCTGTGTACCTACACGTATCACCCCGATATGTGTAGGGCCTGCCTAAAATTAATCTTAGAAAAGCTTTTTTTCCAAGTGTTGTTATTAAGAGTTAACGACTAAATAGAAGTGGGACTTAATCCGTATGTTTATTCTGTTACAATGAAGAATATCTTTACATATAAGGAAGAAGCATATGAAACTAAATGAATGATTAGACTTTACGTTTTTCCGTATTTCCTTCTTTACATTTTGGTATTGTGGTAATTGAAATATATTGGTTCAGTAGTAGAAAGGAAATGCTGAGATTTTTACAGAAAAGGCAGCAATAAGATATCACTTGTTCTCACTCAGTGCTCCTTCTCCTAAGGAAATGAGTGCTGTCTAAGGCCCAAATCCTGTTGGCCACTACACATCTTCATCAAAAAAGCAAAAAAGCAAAACCTCCATTTGAGCAATCACTGAAACTGACCCATTAAAAAGAAGCCATAAACATTTTACTTAGGGCTATTTTCAGGAATCAATAAAACTTGATACAACAATGTATCAGGTTACTCTCACTTGCAATGTTCTCTTTTGTATCAGCATCTTGAAACATTTTTGTTTGGTTTTGAGTTAGAAATGTCATGGGTATCTAAGTGGGTTAGTCATGGATAACATGGATCATGTGATACTACATGATCTAGAACTCTGCATCAACTGATGGATCTATTTATCGTCCTCTGAGGATATTCCCTAATACTGAAAGCTCCTAAGAGCTTTGTTCAACCACAATCAGTGTGACATGGCAGACTTTTTCAGCAAGCATTTTGTTTCTGTTTCTCACAGATGGTCTGCCTCCCAAAAAGACCAACTCCTTGGAACGTAGCTATAGCTCCACATTTGTTCCAGTGCAAGAAAAGGATTAGCTAGTTTCCATCCTGCGTGAAAAATAGGAGACATTCATATTTTATTAAGAATGATGTAATCATACCATTCAGTATGCCTGTTGCTTTTTTGAAATCCTGAAAACGTGCCTTAATCTTGTGACACAGCATTTAAAAAATGATGTTTCTAAGCTGAAAGGCTGGTAGTTTTTATTGCGTGTTTCTTGTGGTGTAACTGGTAGTTGACACTATTTGAGGAATGGCACGGCACTATTGGAGGAATGGCATAGCACTCCTTGAGGAATGGCATGGCACACCAGAGGCAGCTCTGCTGCCTTGCAGTAGCTGTGTTTGTGGTAGGCAGCCGAGGATATTGGCCTGCACAGCTGGAGGTAGAGGTGTCTGCAGCCAGTGACGTACTCAGAGTACCTCTTTAAGGGGCAGCTCTTTGGATTGTTGTTGCCTTGAAAGTTTAAGGCAGTGTCTGAGAACATCCAGCATAGTCTCGGGGTGACTCATAGATTTTAGCTTGTTATTTCCACACAGCTTGCTCTCTTCAAGCTGTTCTCGAGTGTTTGAGAGCCACATAAATACTTTATTAAAAAAAGAGAGAGACAGACAGATTGAGACATAATAATGGGGCAATGAGTACCTGAACTAGATACCTAAATAATACTGCTAATAATTCTGATGAATCATTTTTGAGCAACAGGAGGCACTCCCATCCCACAGGCTAAGCACATTGCCTGCACAGTTCTCTTAACCTTGAGAATGGAAAATGAGAATTAGCTGAAACCTGTACGGCAGTGCTGACTACCAATAGACCACTGAACAAGCCATGTACTCTGAACTGCAGCTCCACCAGTCTTTGTTCAAAACTTGTTTATCAAATCAGTTACACATCTTTTTCCTTCTGTGCTTGTGCATAACTATTCAGAACTCTTTAGGTGGAAGGCTTAGATGTTCTGGTAGATGATAAGAACTGAGTGCAATTATTCACTTTTATGCTGAGCTCAGCTGTAACTGCTGTGTGTGTCTGTAACTACTGTGGCAGTACCAAAACAATCCAGAGACTGGATGGAGTTCAGGATAGTCAGTGATTTCTTTCCCACATGGGATAAGCCCAACTAAATTTTGAAAACAACACTGAGGGCAAGAATCCCTGTTCTCGAGAGCAGCATTTATTCCACTGAGGATTTGCAAGGATTTTCTCTGTCAGTTGTGATGATGTTCCTAGGACCACCATAATAAAAATAAAAAAAAACCCCAAACATTGAAAATAAAAAGAACAATACATTTTAGATATTTTTTTTTAAAAGCAGAAGATAAAGAAGTTCATGCAAAAGATAGATAAAGGAGTGGCTGTAATATATGAAAAAGATGAAGTATGCTGGATTAAAATTTCAAATTTAAATGGTTATAATTATCTGTAAAGGTGGAAATGTTTATTTCACAAAGCAGACATTTAACTCTTCTAAAATATTTTAATTGCTGTGTAATATTTCTATTCTGTATGGTAGCGTGTGTCCTTTGATGCACACAAAATCGAGTGGAAACTGGTTTCCCCTTTGTGAAGATAGACCATTGAAAAAAAATTAAGTAACACCAGCAAAGGACTTCCAGCTCTTCCTTTTTTGTTTCCTACTTTGTTGTTCCTCTGCTAATTTTCCTAATTTTTCTATTCTAAATATTCTTTCAGTTGAAGCATTCTATTATTTTGCAGAAATAAATTTTTTTTAAGGTACAGGCTTATCCTGATTATTGCATTATATACCTACTATTCTTTTGAATTCATTGAATGTCTGAAGAGCAAGTGGTAAGGATAGAACAATTAGAATCAAATGGAAAGTATTGGTTATTAAGACCAACCTGAAATTCTCCATTATATGGAAGTGACATCTTTTGCATACTGGTTCAGAGGTAAAGTTCACTGCAACAACTTCTTAAATATCCGCTGTAGGGTTTGCAGTGCAAGCAAGCTTGGGCTGCATAGTCTTCAGTCCAGTTGTGTCTTTAATGTGGTGTACATACTTGAAAAATTTAGTATCTTTTTCTAAACATCTACCAGCCAAAAGCCAGTATTACTCAGTGTTGCTTAACATCACTTCTGCTTTTTCTTTTTTATAAAAAGCATTTTGTTGCAGATAACTCTTACTGTCTTACAGGAGAAATGAAAAGCAATCGTAATTTAGCAAAATGCTTCATATTAAAATTTAAAATAATTTATTCTTCTAGAATGATGACAACCTGACTGCGTCGGGAGTGGGAGGAGGAAACAGTTGTCCACCCAGGCAAGAGACTGTAAGTATTATGTAATTCTCTGCAATATCTTATGCACCTGTGATGCTGTATCTGCTTTAGAAAGCATGCCCTTTTTTTAGCATGATCCCAAGGACATTATTTTTCCTACTGTAGATTTTGTAATTCTTTCAAAGATGTTCATAACTGGATAACTACGTTACTGCTGGGTTTGTATCAATCTTGAAAAACAATTCCGTAAAATTATGTTGAATATGGATTTTTTTTTATTTTTTTTTTTTTATTATTTTATTGTGAGTGGTCTGCATTCTTCTTTGGTTCTGAGGTGGATTTCCTATATCCTGGTATGGTCATTTTTCTGATCATATGTCAACAGAGAATATAATGGCAATTTCAACACTTTATTTAAATTGTCAGGCTTACTAAACCAGTTGTATTACAGGACGCATTGGTATATTAATTTCTTATTTTGGAGACACTGACAATGGGACTTGCTTAAACGGTTTGAACTATTTGTGGCAGTTTCTATGTGACTGAATTTTTGTAATTTTTTCCAAATAACACAACATTTGCACCAGAAGTGTCTTACAAAAGATACTGTAAAACAAAGTGGTTGTTGCTCTGCTTTTCATTGTTTTTCATGCTGCCAAATAATAAATGTTGCATTCCTACATTCCTTTTTGGGTTTGGGGTTTTTTTACCTTAAGTGACCTCATAGTTTTCATGAGGTTGTCACTTAACTGAAGTGGGCACTGTTAGAGCACCTCTTACTGGACATGGTTATGGTGCTCATTAGTGTGATTTAGTTTGATTCTGTTCTACAGTTCATATTTCTGTACTGCCAGCATCACCTGTAATTACTGTTAGCTTTCCTAATGCAGGGAGGAGAGTTATAATAAAGGACATTTCATTGTTTAGCTTCTTTATGTAAATTCAAGACTACTGAATTTAGGTAAATTTCCTGTCTACTGAAAACTGTGCTGATACTAATTCTTGGGTGCTGACCAGCTCACAAATTGCCACGTAAAATTTACAATGGTAAAATCATTTCCGTCTTTCCCCATTCATAACTGATTTAATCTGTTTAATTGGTGACATGGAATTATGAAAATACAAGTGACATTGGCTATATTTTTACACACGCAACTTGCAGGTCGTCTTGCTTGAAGCAGAAATACAAATACAAAAAGCAGTATGGAATTCAGCAGTCTTAAAATTGAAATGCACACATGAGTAATAAAAAAGAAGGCTTCTTTCTGTCCCTATCATCATAACTTTGCTGGCTCTTTCAATTCTCTTAACCCTCCTATTGCTCCTAATGATCCCTGTTTCTGACCTCCACTTAAAATTTTGTAGAGAAATATGAGGTGAAGATTGTAGGTAGGGAAGCAGCATTCTGTGTGTAAAATAGGTCATAATTTTGCTCTTCACTTATGATGAGGGAAGTGAGCAATTCCCTTATTCTTTCAGTTTATTTGTTTTCCTTTTGTGCTTTTCTGCTCAGAGTTCACTAGGACAGATTTTTGCTCATAGGGCATAGGAAATAAATCAGAAATTATACTTGATATTTTCATATTCAGGGTAGAAAGCAGGCTTCTAGTAGTTTATTGTTTGTAGTATGCATGGTGCTGATGACTGTTAGTACTCTTGTTCATAAAAGTATAGTTGCACTGTATTTCACTGTCAAATAGATTTATTGCATGAAATGGAATATAAATGTATTTTTGCAGGAACTTATAAAATTGTATATCCAAATGCTTATTTTTGAGCAAAAAAAAAACAAAAAAAGAAAAAAGAAAAAATCGAGTGATCAAAGTGAAACTTTTCAATGTCTTTTTGTATTAAATTTTTCCTTGGATAAAGCTGTCATACTGTTGAAGTATTTATTCAAACACATATGCTTCATGAGCACACAGAGAATGGGATCTGAAGGTGGTATAACAATTCTGAGAAAGTGACTGTATGAAGCTTTTTTTTTTTCCTTTTTGCTTCACAAGCAAATTGCTTATAAAACTAACAGCTGCTGTTTTGAAGCTAATCTTAGTGAATTCAATGTTCTTAACCATTTCTGCAATCCCACAGTCCTTTATCTTGCCTCTCCTGCTGCTTTCCCACCACCCCTGATCCCATTAGCAAAACTTGAGGCAGCCTCAGCTTTTACCAAAGTGCAGCTTTGGTTTCAGCTGCTTTTCTGCAAGAGGAAGTGAATGTTGCGCTTTTTTCTCTGTGGCATGGTTGTGATAAAGCTGTGGTGCTCTTATCTCTCTTTTAGGTAGTGGCTCTTTATGACTACACAGCGCATCGATCAGATGAGCTAACCATCCATCGCAGTGACATTATCCAAGTGTTATACAAAGATAATGATAACTGGTGGTTTGGCAGCCTAGCAAATGGACAGCAAGGCTATTTTCCAGCTAATTATGTGGCTGGTGAAAGTAAGTTTACTGCTGTCTTCCTGGTATACCGGTGTGGGTTTAACTGATGCTCCAAGATTTTACTGTGCTGTTCTGCTTATTGTTGTGAAGATAGGAATTTATGTAGTACACATGTGGCATAATAATGACTTATTGTGGTGAAAAAATTGTATAAAGTTAGCTAACCATTGCACTTGGTTAAACATTCCAGCTTATGGAATAAGTCAGCTTATTACTGACTTAATTATCTGTCAGCTGGATTGATCCCTTTTCTCTTCTAACACAGAGCCACCTAATTCAGGCCCAGCTTGGCAATGTTTTAGGACACATCAGAGCATTTCGCAAACATCTTGGTTTTTTCTTAGGCAATTTCCATTAGATCTAGCTTTTGTACAAACTCTTTAATTTTCCCCCTGCTCTAGTGGAGAATGTTCAGTTCCCAAATAACTGGATTTCAGTACAAAGTTTTAAAAGAGTGATAATGGTTAGATCTTACATCTGAGCATTGAACTTGCTACTAGATCCTTTTCATTAAAACAGTTTTTATTAAACTGATACAGGCAGACCTAGATGAATCTGAACAAATAATTTAGGAAGCATCCTACTTAGTCCACTGCTGTAAAGATGCTCAGTGTGCTGGCAGTTGTAAATATTCAGCCTGTGGACACAGCATGTGGTTGCATAGTACAAGAAATTATTTGCTTTCCTAAACTATCGAACTATCAGTTATACTGGTATTTAGAAATCTTTTGACCCAAAATTTCTCAAGATGGTTTCCCCCATTTTTTAGTTCCTCCCTATGTCTTTAAAGTGAAATCTAGTATTTAAGCCTCTTTCCTAAAAAACACTTGCACATAACACTGTGCTCACTTGATGAGGTTAATTAAAGTTAGATTTACTATGCCCTTCCCTTTTGCCCGCTCCTTGTACATCCATTGCATTTTCCCCTGCCTTTCCTCCTTGCAATATAACCCAGAGAGAAGTCTGTAGGAAGAGTCTTCAGTGAAGGCCTTAAAAAACAGTTCTGAAAAACAGAGGACAAAAAAGAACTAAACAAAATTTTTGAGGCAGTTGTCCAACTGTGAAAAAAAATCTCTGGTAAATAATTTGCTATTTCAGTTTGCGATCATCTTATCATTGAACCAAAAGAAATGTGTAAGATGCATTTGTTAAGTATCAGCTGCTTGCTAACAGGATGGACTTTGTTCTTAGGTAAATGTTTGAATGCCTGTATACAGTAACCAACTATAAATCACATTTAAATCTAAGCTTATTAGTATAAGTAAAGGTTTATGGGAGAATTTTCATAAATTCTCATACTACGTTTGCCTTTAAACATTTTTCACCTGTTTTAGTTCACATCCTGGTTTTGGTTAGATTGTAATGTCATGGTGGTTCACATAAATTCTTTCATAGCTCTAATAATGGCAAATTATGGTTCCTCTTTTCAGAAGAATATGAAGAACAACCTTCAGGATTAGTACCAGATTCTGCTCCTCTCCTACCAGAAGGACCAACAGAAGCAAAGGAAGGTCCTCTGACACTAGATAAGGTAATACTTTGAGAAGGAAGGATTCTGTAAGTGGTACGTTATGTCTTTTGTGCGCCACATGGACTGTGTTAATTTTTGATCCTTTATGTAAAAATTTCTCATGTGTACATCTCAGTCCAGGCAAGTGGGTAGATTTTCAGCAGAAGTTTAATATTTATCTTGTGTGGAATCAGCTGTTCCATCATGTGGCAAATAAGTATTCCGCTTACTTGCACCATTGTAGTGAGTGGCAAATCTCCCGTTGACTCCAAGCTTGCAGAAGTTAGTGTGCGTAAGCATTCCTGTTTCTGTGATTTTAGTTAGTCAGAATATGCAGTATGTACAAAAGAACAAAGAAACAGGACCCAGTTTTTAGTCCAGGAAACAACAGACATTTGATTTTTATGGGTTGGTTTTTTTTTCTCTGATCTTTAGATATTCCACTGTGTGCAAAGCAGGCCAATTGTCTCTCACTTCTCCAGGAGATTAGAAACTTTGCATGCTTATATTTCCCTTCTGTGAAATAAGACTGAGGATTGTCTTAAAACATGGGATAATTTCTAGGAAAAAAAAGTAATAAAAATGAGTTCAAAAAGTGTTAGAATTTAAGAAATTTTTATTGTGAAATGTTTGTATCCTTAATAAGTGTGCTTTCCACAACTGTTCATTTACTGAAATGGTACTAACACAACTACTTAAAAAGTGTTGTTCAGATTTCTTTCGACTTATTTGACTTTTTCATGTACTTTTCTAAAATTGAGTCTAATATTTTGTGTCTGATTTGCAAGAAAGACTCTGAGCATATTCTATGTTGCTTAGTTACAACTTTTGGGGACTTTTTCTCTGATGATTCATCTATTCTTTGTTCCGTAGTATATAGAATCATAGAATTATTTAGGCTGGAAAAGACATTGCAGTGTTCAAGGTTAAAACACTCGAGGCTACTTCTGTTGACCTTTTTTGTGCAGCTTCTGGTTTTAGTCAGTGAATATGGAGAGGTAGCATTTAATAAATAATTGAGTATAGATTACTCACTTGGCTATCTTGTTGAAGCCGGCTGTCTTCTTGAAGCCAATTGCTATAAATCGAATTACTAACTGTTATGTTCCTAACTATACTTGGAAAGTGGAATAAATCACTACACTGAGTAGTAATAATTAATCTGAAGTACCCTTTACCTCTTTGTAGCTGAGAAACTCCTAGCCGAACCATTGTCCAGGAAAGACAAGGGTGCATTACTTCCAGATACTGCTGTAAAGGCAGACTAGAATAAATATGGGAAAAATTACATTACTGAAGGTTTCTTGCATTGATTGTCTACTTTGCTAGAGGCAAGGAGGGTATCCCAGAGGGAATATGTTGTTATAATCACCCAGTTTCACACATACCTAGATTAGAAGAGAGAGAGATGCTATTGTTATTAGACTTGGTTATTGTTACCCACATCATCTTTCCTGTTTTAATCTGGTAGAAATCTAGTCAATTTACTGTATCAAAATACTTTTATGTACACTAACTACTAACATTTGCAACCCATATTTGTTATTTAGCTTTGTGAGAAGCAACATTTGATTAGTTTTGATTGCTTAGAATTTCTCAAGTGTCTATGGTTGATGTATTTTTCCAACACTAGTTTTTGTTTTAGTAACACTCAGTTTTAATGATATTTCATGAAAACGCTCTTTACTGGAATTCTGCTTGTACCTTAAGTTAAATTAACTACATATTTAATAATTAGTTGGAATTTTGTAGTAGTCTGTGTAGTACCTACAGATATTCAAAAGACATAACGAATCAAATGTACATTAACAGTCCAAAACCAAGCAAATACATTGCTTTTTATACTGCACAGCAGCCAAAGGCACTACAAAATCACAAAGAGTCCAGAGGAAAGTTACAAAACATATACATATGTTACATACATACGACATTAAACTAGCAAAGAATGGGCAGTGAAGAGAGCGTACAAAGTAGTACCTGATGTGAAGTCAATGCTCTCTTCTTTCTTTTATTTTTCTTTCCTTCTGCTGTTAAACAAGATCAGGGAGCATTAAGCTGGAATGGAACACATCTACTGTCAGTAGAGGGATATTTTTGTTTATGCCATGCTTAGAACTCAACTACTACAAGACATTCTTACATGAGTGTGCTTAGGGATTAATTGCTTTAATAACACGTTTTAGGCTGAGGTAATGGCTGAGATTTCAAAAGCATCTGAATGACTGGGAAACACGATATGGAGGATTTTTTTTAATTTCAAGTCACATCAGCACCGTATAAACCATCAAGAAGATAGTGAGTTGAATCAAATGATGAATCAAATCTCTGTAAGACTTACAGTGTCTTGAAGTGTAATAGGTTTGCAAAAGCTGCAGAGTTCTGCATAGGAGAAACAACTTGTCATTCAGCTGTTTGCCAGAATGAATGAAAGTTGTACAGGGTTTTGGCTTTAGGCAATACCAGAGACTTCTGAGACAAAACTGCTAAGATGACCACTGAGGGGGCTCATCGGTTATGGCAGTTCCTGTCTTGCAGCAGTGACACAGCAACTTTTCTTTCTATTCCTTTCATTGTTTTTTTTTTTTAGTGTAAGACCTGATGAAGGGAAATGCCAATTTCCTTTATATGGAAAATAAGAAAAATCATTACTTTGTAATACCTTGTGTTTTGTTTTTTGGGGTTGTTTTTTTTTTTTTGCTTTGGCAGAAAAGCTTTTATTTTTTTAATCCAAAAATATTTATTGAGTAATTAAGTTGTTGCTTAAGTTTTTGACACAAGCACGAAAATTATAACTGAATTTTTTGGTTGTGTTTGTTTTTTTGGACACAAGCATGTTTTCCCAAATACTTAGTTATACCTAGGTCTGCTATATATATTGTTCTTTCTGGGTTTTTTGAGGATTACTCAAATATTAAGCATTGTTACAGTGCAAAATCATCACAATGCAAAACAGTTACTGTGAAAATCATCATAGCAATTACTTGTGAGATTTTGCTACGGTTCAAGACTAAATAAGGCACTTAAAATGTTGACTATGACTATGGTTTTAATTACTGAGAATACCTGATAGTCTAATTAAAAATTGTTTTCCAACTGCAGATATTACACATGTATATAAAGCTAATCGTCAGAGGTTTATGAGTGAATAAAGTGGAATTACTAACATTAGAAGAGGGTGCAATACTTAAGATCCAATATTAATCTTTGCAAATAAGTTTTAGAAAAGCTTTAGTTCAAAGAACTTTCTTTCAAAATACTTTCTACCATCAGTTTTGCATTCATAGCATAAGAATTTTATGCAAACCTTGTTTTCCTGCCTTATGAGTTACTTAACTCCTGAGCCACAAAATTAGGTCATAATCGTTTTTAATTACAACATGCATGTAAACTGCCAATAGAAATTTCATGGAGTGAGGTTCTCACTGCACTGATGAAGAATTCCAAGAAATAGAGATGGACTTATCATCTGGCTGCTCCAGTTAATGTGCTGTTTTCAAGTTCCTTAAGATGAAGGTGGAAAGGACAGGAATTCAGATAGGGTTCTGTTAGAAACCAGAATGTGGGTTTTGCAAAATTTTGGCCAATCTGAAACATTTCAAAGTCGATAGAGTGTCTTTCCTTTTTTTTTTTAACCATAAATTTACTGCTGGCTATAAGATCTTGTGAACATGTTTTATAATTCGATGGCCTGCCACTCACTACATGAAATGCATGTAACTGGATTCTGAATATGAAGTATGCAATTCCATGTTACATGAGAATAGTAGGAAGTAGTAATAGGCAAACACAAAAGAGTAAATTTCAAACTTCCATTAAAAGCATAAGAAAGTATTCTTTCTGGTATGTTTATCTTTGGAAAATGATGCCAAGATGTAAAATAGAAAAGAAGAAAAGGCTTACTGGCAAGAACCACATTAATATTGCACAATTTGAATAATCTACCCAAAGGTCATCAAAACTTGATTCCATGTATATTTAAACAAAGTTTGGGATTACCACTGTTCACGTAAATAATTCATGGTCTCACTCTTCTTCCCTTAGAGGAGGTTGTTGTCATACTTTGTGAATATTTAGCCCAGTATGTCTGAAGCTAATCTGCCAAGCAATTGGTGCTTTTTGCCTGGGCTTCAGCTGTTTCCATGTGGGTGATTTTGTGGGCTTAAAATTTATTTATTGAATCTAAAAAATTAAAAATAGAAATAGAAAAAATAGAAAACTTGTTCTGTATTTCAAAAATAATAGCTAGAAAGTTTTCTATTACCTTCATCAAAGACTTCTATTTTATTGTTCATGCTGTTTCTATTTTTTTCATTAATGGTACCTTTCTTCAGGTTACTGGGGAGCACTTCAGAGACTGATTATCTTTTAGGAAGAGGACGGGGAAATAGGAAGATGTGATTATGCTAATGAGGGAAACTCTACGGAATTAATACAATGAAACTCTTGCAGTGAATAGAGCTGAAGACTTTTGGCACATCATGAAGTGTGTTCGTTTTCAAGGTTCAGAGAGATAGCAGATATGAAAAAAAGTGATATTCAATTGAATTAGAATGTATTGTAGTGAAGTTCATAATTCTGGGCTTCATTCCTTGCTAATGTGATTACAGATCTCTCTTTCTGAAGGTATTGAAATCTGGGCTGACAGAAACTATGCTTTTCTAGAATCAGTCTGCAAAACTGCTGTGTAGTCTTCCACATAAATTGTTGAATAGCATTATAAAATAGATATATCTTTACAAATCCTACTTTTGAAATAGTCATGACTTTGATTATTCTTTAAGAAACCATTCATCTGAAGGAGATGTTATACCATCTATGAGGCATGGGCCATTTTTCTTAATCCTTACCCAACATTAACATATTTCAGCATTTGAGTTCTTTAGTTTCCTATTTCTTGGTACGCTGTTTTTCCTTTAAAATGCAGTTTGTACTGTTTGAGTTAGAATCATGGAATGTGAAGGGGTTGGAATGGACCTTAAAGATCATCTAGTCCCAACCCCCTCTGTCATGGGCAGGGACACCACCCACTAGACCGGGCTGCTCAAGGCTTTATCCGACCTGGCTTTGAACACTGGCAGGGTTGGGGCATCCGCAGCTTCCTTGGGCAACCTGTTCCAGTGTTTCTCTACCCTCACAGTAAAAAATTTCCTCCTAATACCTAACCTAAATTTCCCCTCTCTCAATTTGTAGCCATTATTCCTTGTGCTATCATTACAGGCTGTTGTAGTTTAGGAATGGTACTACACCCCAGTTCAGTGCCCCCACCGATGCCCTCCTAATCCACACAGTGCTCTCTTGCTCCCCCTCCCTCCCCACTCCACCCCCCAGCTCCTCCAGGATGGAGTTGAGAACTGGAGGCACAAAAGGTGAAGATCGTGCATTGCGATAAGAACAATTTACTGTAAACAGCAATGAGATAAAAAAATGAACAGTAACAGCAGCAATATTAATAACCTAATAAAGTGTACAAAA
This sequence comes from Oriolus oriolus, assembly GCA_013400235.1. Lineage (NCBI taxonomy): Eukaryota > Metazoa > Chordata > Aves > Passeriformes > Corvidae > Oriolus > Oriolus oriolus. The sequence continues at coordinate 64,323 of VXBT01001432.1, read as the reverse complement.
GAGAGAGTGATTCACATCCAAAAATGCTCACTATGGAGCCTGCTACAAAAAAATAAGTGCCAGATGGCTTCCCCCCACCAAGGTTCTGACTGGGAGGAACACCCTTCTCCAAGAGAGTCCTTTTCTCCCCACCCCTGGCAATGATGTGAAGTCCTATCACATCTGGGTCCTGGCCATGCCCCTCCCAGCTATTGCATGAAATTCAACCCTGTCCTGGCTGAAATCAAGACACAGACAAAGAGTCCCTCTCCGGCTGCTCTGTAGACCCCCTTCAGATACTGAAAGGTTGTTGTGAGGTCTCCACACAACCTTCTCTGCTCCAGGCTGAACAGCCCCAACTTTCTCAGCCTGCCTTTGTAGCGGAGGTGCTCCAGTCCTCTTATCAACTTTGTGACCCTCCTCTGGCCTAGCTCCAGCAATTCCATGTCCAGAACTGGGCACAGCCCTCCAGGTGGTGTCTCACAAGAGCAGAGTAGAGGGGCAGAATTGCCTCCTAGACCTGCTGGCCACACTCCTTTGGATACAGCCCAGGATTTGTTTGGCTTTCTGAGCTGTGAGCACACACAGCTGGCTCATGTTGAGTTTTTTGTCAGCCATCACCCTGAAATCCTTCTCCACAAGGCTACTCTCAATCATTTCTCTGCCCAGCCTGTAGGTGCGTCTGGGACTGCCGCAACCCAGGTGTAGGGCCTTGTACTTCGCTTTGTTGAACTTCATGAGGTTTGCATAGACCCATCTCTCAAGCTTCTCAAGGTCCCTCTGGATGGCATCCCTCCCTCCAGCATGCTAACTGCACCTGGAAGTTGAATTACTCTCTCTTAAGCATGTGTGGTGCTACTTTATTTGTATGCTGATAGCTACATGTTCTGTCTCAAAAATATTTACACCTGTGTCTATAGTATTATTTGAGTCATTGAAAGAGAAGGTATCTGGTTCATAAGCAAATTAATACCTGTTGGGGGAAATAAGAAAAGGTGAAATTTCATGCATAGACATTTACTGTAGGTGACTGGTCTGTTTAAAGATAGGAAGAATCAGGCTGAGCCACTGAATTGGTCAAGCGGAACTAAAAATCCTGTTGAGTGACACATACTGTCTCAGGAGCAAGCTAACTTCTCCCTTCCCCATTTTTCTCCTTGGGTCCTCATAGCCTCTTTCTGAAGAGAATTGAACTATTTTTATGCAAATGTTAATGCAAGGCTGTGACCCCATATAAATTCCCAGGGGCTGAATCGTCAAGACTGAAAATGGGTGTTGTAAACCATACTGCTTCCATCTGAAGTATCTTGTCTTCAGTCTTCCTCCTTGTCCTTTTGTTATCCCTCAACAACTCATGTAGTGGATTTGATTTCTGAGATGCAATATTTGTCGGTGTTAAGCCATGGCTACAGTTTTCACCCAACAGATGTTCCCTTTTATGCAAAAGAGAGAAATTCATGCCAGTGTCTCTCTTGTATACAGAGCCATGGTTCTGCTAGATTCTCAACTAAGCTAATACTGTTAGATGTAAGGGCTAGAATATGGTCAGTCTAATTTAGATAGGCTTGTTCTTTAAAAGCACTGAAGAGGGGGAAAAGCAATTGTAAGTTAATTGCATTTTAAATAGGAAAGTCATGGCAAAAGAAATATATGTAATTCCTCTAGCAGAGGTCTCTGCCAGTTGTTCGTTTAAAGGGGAAATGTGTGGATGGATGCAGAGTAGCAGGAAAGAAAATGATGAGTGTGGTGTGGTGTCACAACATTTCTCCCAAACTTGACTTGTTAGAACAGTTTTGACAGCAGGCATTGGCATGGCTTTGGGGAGTTAAATACATGGCTGTGAATCTTTTATCCATGGACTGCGTAATAGAAAACAAAATACAAACTTAATACTGAGTGTAGTGTCCTAAAGACAGGTCTGAAAAGCCCCAGGGACATGTTCATTCTTGCCATCTGTGATCCAATAAATTTTTAATTAGGTCAAGTTCTTAGAAACAGCTTCTATGGGAGAGTTCCTCTGTAGGCTATAGAGCAAACTCATTTACTGGCATGGCTTGAATCATCTGAATAGATTTCCTGCACTACTCTGTTCTGTTCATCTACCTTCTAGTCTGCCAGAGAACCTCTGCAAACCATCAGTCTTAGGGACGCACAACCTAGAGGAAAGCACTAGCAAAGACATAGACCCGGGATGAGACTTTGTTCCTGGTATTTCCTTTAGATGCCCTCTGCTTCAGGTTCTTTTAGCAAGTGTGTTCTGAAATACCTAGTTGCTCCCACAAGTTGCACAGGAAGGGCTTAGTGCTTGTTTTACTGCTGTAGATTCTACAGCAGGGATCAGAAACTTGATATGCTTTTGTGTATTTTGCCTTTATTTATATTGCCTTGGTTGCTTCTTATGTTGCAAGCAAGAGAGAATTTAAGTATAAAATGAAACAGCTGTAAAGCAAGCAAGCCCTTTAGAAAAGAAAAATACGTATTTTATTACAATTTTCATTTCTATGATCATGAAGAAGAAGAAACTTCAGAAAATCCAAGCTTCTATGGTTGACATGAACTAATGTTCTCTTCTCCTGGTGGGCTGTATCTCACAAATGGGGGGAGAATTAGGACAAAATTGAACACCATTAGTGGCACTATGCAAAGGAGCTCGTTTTTTGTACTGTGTTCAGTATTTGTTCTTGTGATCAGAAAAATATAGGTATCTGAAACATTAGGGTGTTTTTCTTTAAAGCAAACACTGCCCTAGTAATACGATATTAATATTTAAGCTCTGCGATCTGGATGAGTGTCATGGCTCACAACATGCCTGTTCCAGCACCAGCTTTACTGCATCTTAATACAGAGGCAGTGACAATAGTGCAGAGCTGTTTGGAGCTTCATGGGAGATCTGCTCATGCATAACAAGTGGTGGAGAGGTTTAGAAATGGACAAAGATGAGATCAACAGCCTCCTTGGCTCCTCCATATTGCAGCCTTCCCTGGCTTGCTCCTTACATTGCCATGTCCTTAGTGAGTTCTCAATGTGTTACCTCCTTAGCCAAATACCTCCTGCCTGTTTTCCCAGCCTCCACTTCTTCCTCCTGGTGCTTTATCCCCTTGTTTCACCAGCTCCTGAACTGCCTCTGTGCATCTGCCACTGATTCCCCCGTTTCTTCAGTACTGCTACTTCTTACATCACTAGGATGGGAAAAGCAGGTCAAGGTGTGTGGGACAGACACCCATTGCCAGGGGTAGGTAGTGGCAGGGAGACCTGCTTCAAAGAGATCTAGTATCTACTTCCTCCTTTGTTACATGCTTGAAAGGTTGTAGGAATGAAGTAAGAAAGCTGTCATACTCACACAGTACTGTGGAGTGTTGGGAGACCCACGAATTCTTATGAGCTGCCATGTGAGGTGAACACAACTATTCGAGTGTCTCCAATTGTGTGCTCTTCTTTCCTTGGTACTCACACTAAAAAGCTGTGATTTAGTATATGAAAAGCTATGTGATGAGTTGTTTTTAAAACAGATCCTAAGAACTTTCAGTTAAGCAGCTTAATTTAGTGGGTACTTTAATCTTCTAGCTGTAAAACAAGGATAACTTTGGAAGTTTAGGTGTCTGAAAGTTTTAAAAATCTTAGTCTATTTTTTATGAGAGGTCAGTCTTCTGTAGTAGCACTTTAGGGAATTCTACTGTTCTGCTCTTTGGAATGGTTCATATTTGATTATAGTATTAGTACAGTGAGAAGATTCTGTAATATTTACTCAAAAAGGAGGCTAAAAATGGTTTGACATCATTCACACAGGATTTTCTGAAAAAGAAATTGTTTTGACTGCAAACAAAGTGAATTCATGATTGTGTATGGCAAGGAACCACAAGGTTATAAATGCTGAAGGAAGTATTAATTACTTGGAGTCATTCCCTTTACAACACTCCCTTGTATTTTCATATCAGTGGTATTCTATTTCCTTCTTTTGTGTTTACTTTTACCATTGACTTAGTCTCAAGTTTATTACTGTATTAACAAGGATTTTGTGTGTGAAGTAGATGATTTTTCTTCCTAGCCTTGCCAATGCTACATTATTGTATTCTAATAGGCTGACTTTTGTCTAAACTAATCCAGCAATCTGTGTTTTTACAGCAGACTAATTCTAATGACTAATGTTTGAACATGGTTGTTGTAGGCAGTGTAAATGTATGAATTCAGTAAGTCAATGGGAGCTTAATCCTGTTTATGCTAAGTCAGCAGAAAAATAATATTAAGCTAATAAAATAACCTGTCCCTGAAGACTCAGGAAGGGCACTCACATTTCCTTATGGGAATTCTTTCATGAAGTGTGAGACCTGTTAGAATTAGAAGAGGTTTGTTTGTAGAGGGTTTGTTTGCAAGTTGTACAGAGGCCCACTAATTTCTTTGGAAATGAGAGAATTTACTTTTCCAGATTTGGGGAATCTTTTTAGCCCTGACTTACAAGGTAACCTGGAGTGATTTGAACTGCTTTTGAAAGAAACTTGCAGGCTTAAAGAAGACAGGTTTTTCTTGTGAAAACTATGCAATAAGAAGGCTTTTTAGCCTTCTGCTTTTTCACTTGTAGCACAAATAACAATTCTTTTAAGACAGTGTGTGTTTTAAGCTGGCTTCAAGCCAACTCATAACCTTTTGTTTCTAAGCATACCTGAAAACTGTCTCTTATTTGCAAGTAGCTTTTTTTTTTTTTATAGCAGGGCACTGTTTCCTTGTTTGTAACCACATAGGAGCTAACATTTTATGGCTGATAGACATTCTTTTTCAGACGAGGTATATTCTTTCCTTATTCAGGAAGCTGGTGGGTTTTCTATGCACATGTGTTGGCCCCGTTGTCTGTCGTCTTTTTACCTTCCTGCTTTTTTTGTTTCTTTTACAGATGACACCAGTCACCAGTAAGTCAGGGGACCTAAAATTTATCTCCAAACATGACACAGACAGAGACTCACCTGCAACACAGTAAGCAAGAAATGCTTTAAACAGTTTGCAGTGTTATTTCCCAACTGCTGTTTGAAAACTGTGAGAAATGTTGGAAGGGTTGTTTTTTTTGTTTCAAGCAAAACAAGAAGTTAGCTTTAGGGTGATCAGTCAGAGAGTGCTTCACACCCAAAATGTGAAGGAAATAACAGTTCATATAAATATGCACATCTCCAAAAGACCAAGGACTATAACATACATGACAATTAAAACTCAGGGATATGTGGCTGCTCACTGGCATCCCTTAGCTATGTATTAGGATTTATTGCTGCAGACCAGAAATTATTTTTGTACCTTCTAAAAATTAATTAATGTAAATTGCAAAAGGTTTTCACATTCTAAGAAGATGCCAGCAACACCTTTGATGGTAACACTTGCATTTTTTAAAAATTGTATCTCTCCGTTGCATGAAAGCTCTAAGCAGATAAGATCTCAGTGTTTTGAACAAGAGCTTCCACATTATCTTTAGCTATTGAAACCATTTATGCTTCAAAAATTGATACCTGAAAATACTTCCAATTTTTGCCATTGTATCTGTCACCTAAGCAAAGTTGTTTCACTGATCATTTTCCAGACTGGTTCCCTCCTCATATAAATAATCTGTGCATTATGCTGTAGATGCAGATACATACTAATTTTAACCTGCCTTTAAATCTGAATTTTATATCTCCACCTGTATCTAGATTTGAAGATAAATTGTGAGTGGAAAGTTTAACCCTCATGTACAGTGAGAGGTGGGCTGTACAACTACACGTTGACAGAATTCAGTGTTGAATTTTGGGCACAACTATTCTGATAGCATATACATTAAGGAAGGAAATGCCGTAAAAGCACAGTTACTGTGACGGTTGACACAGTCTGTTAGAAGTCAGTATCAAAAATTTGGGATGACTCAACTCCACTGGTAGAACTTCAGGAAACAATTATTTTGAGTGACCTTTCCAGGGCATCCACTGAGAAATATGAGACCACAGATTTAAAAGGTGGAATTACAAATGATATAAGCAAATTCAAGAATTTTGAGTCATACCAAATACGAATGTTCACTTTAGTGGAAGCTAAGGGTATCCTGAGAAGATGTCACACCGAAGGAGTAGAGCCCCAAAATCACTTCAGTTACATTTGAAAAAGGTGAGAGAAGACATGTACAGGCTTGAGTCAGCAGAATGTGCTCCCTCATCCTGAACTATAGGGAGCAGGAGCATCATGGAGATACCAGGCTGAATTCATGCTTGCTCCGTATCATGGCACTTCATAGCAGTGACCGCATGTACCAGGTTTTTTTCAGAAAAGACTACAAGCTGTTGCCTTATTTTGAGAGCTGGAGGAGAAAAAGATCCTCTGACACTGCTGATGCCACTAGTTGTAAAAACTCTCAGTACTTCTGTTTATAGGTATTTATACAGCACAGATCAGATAATAAAACCGTTCAGAAACATGGCTGCCTATTTTTCATGAAAACTCTCACTTTACTGTTACCAAAAACATGACCTGCCAGGGCTGTGACAGGGCTATAGCAGAAAACTACAGATTGTAGTTTTCTTGCTCACTGCAGTCAATGTGCCTTGAAATACCCTTAAAAATTTATATGCATGCAAGTATTGCCATCTTAACTGGAAAAGGTGTATATTTCAGCATCTAGCAGCAATATCAATGTGACTTGAGATCCCGTCCAATCTGTACTTTAATAGTTGCTCCACCTAATACTGCTATTTTCCTGTTTTCTGTGAAAATATACTTAATATCCATTTCACATTGATGTATATGATATGAAAGTTATTTACTGCATAATTCATAAGAATTAAGCGAGATGTGGTTGCCAAGTAGACACTTTCAATGTGGAGAAGTGAAACTTTCAACACCTGCACAACTCACTAAGCCAAATGAATGACTGCTGGCTTGCTTATTAGAACAGTATTGTTCACTATGGCCACAATACTTGCTGTAAAAGAACATGAATGGCAAGTCCTTATGAAATGTCTATTTTTTGAGAATTTCTGGATGGAAAACAAATTTTATACAAGATGGTAGTAGACCTTTATCTTAGCCAAGCAGTTGACGTGTCTTCTGCAGACTCTAGAAGAAATAGAGAAATGATGCTAAGTGTTTTTAATCTAAGTTGTGATGCATCATCACATCTGATGTTCAAATAATAAAAAGATGAAAACTGCCTCTTAAAATTAGAGTAGCTTTATATTGGAAATAGCATAGTAACCTTACCCTTTGAAAATTATTGATTAGCTGCTACTTGTCAGGACAGCCATTATGTCCTTAGACATGTTCCCATTGTATGGTTTTGTTGAGCTGCACTAGGTAGTGCTCGGCATAAATGTACACGAGACCCAGCTGAACTCTTGGTTTGGTACACTGGTACTTACATCACTGAATAATTATGACTTTGTACCCCAGTTTTGTCACGTAGCAGTACTTCTCAAGTTGTTCTAGGAGCCCTAAGGAATTCAGTTAAGGGATTAGATTAGACAGAAGGTCTTAGACTCCAGAACCTTTTCCTTAGGATGTTCCAGTGCTAGAGCTGTGGCAAACCACATATTTGTAAGTGTACAGTTTAGCTTAAAAAAAAATTCCAACTACAGGCAGATATTCATCAGTTCATTGGCAAGGCTGGTGTGTAAACATTTTCATCTATAAAATCTGCTTACATTAGGACAGTATCATCAACAGTGCAGCACTTGTAGCACCCTTTTTGTGGAAAAGACACACATTACATTCTTCAGTCTCGATTCATACATTTGCTTATGTGTTTCAGCAGCATTAAACATAACAGTTCAGGCCATAAACCAAGACCCTTTTGTGCTAGGCACAATACAAATTTTTAACAAAGGCGGTACCTTCCTTTGAAAAGTTAGAGTCTAAGTGCTGTTACGTATTTATAGTTAAATAAAATTGCAACTTCTGCCAAGAGTGGGAATTCGGGGTAGAAGTGGTGTAACATCTGCATAATCCCTGCCCTCATGTGCAAGACCAGTTAGAAGCATTAACTGGGATACAGGAGCTTGACTGGTCCTTTTGGCACTGTATGAAGGCTGATGAGCATAAATAGACATTAAAGTGATTTCTGACGCCGTCCTTGTTCAGGCAAATTAAAATGGAAAAACTAATCTTATCTACTTTGACTGCCTGTCTTATTCTTGTTGCATAAATAAACCAGGAATCTCTCCTTAATTGTAAGTATTTTGGTGTCTGAGCTTCGGAAAGTAAAAAAAACAAGTGCAATGGCTTTTATGAGAGGAGGAGACTGGTAATTTGTATTTTTTAATTACATCTGTTGTCTATTGATCAAGACGAGCTGATTTTTAAGATCATGAGCAGTTCTTTTCAAAGCAATGCTATGATAAAAAGTAGACTAGTGGAGTGGTCACATATTTTGTCTTCATGGTTTTTCTGTCTTTGTTCTGCTGTGGAACAGCAGTTTTTGTAGTTGTTTCAGCATTGTGCTCAAGAGGACAGGCAGACAATTGCTCTAACACGTCAGCTGTAGGTGGAAAAAGCTCTAAATTTGGTCTAACTTTGTGTTTCTTTTACTCTTTTTATATCCACCTTCCTCTAGAGGTACAAAGGGAAAGAAGAAAAGGATACAAAGGAATGAGAGGGAAAATCAGCACAACTTAATGAGTGTCGATACTCCTCTGTCATCAGTTACAGCTAATGGTGTTGAAAACGAACCTACATCCCACGGGGTGGAATTGAAGAAGAAGAAGAAAAAGGCAGCAAGAGGCTCAAACTTAAGCACAAATGGAAAGACAAATATTGCCTTTGAGCCTGAATGCCATGACACAGAGGCATAATTTATTTCTGAATACTGGGGTGATGTTCATTAGACACATTGAAGGCTGCAATTATGATCTCTCCTCTAGGATTAACAACAAACAAAGAAATTAAAATACTTAAATATGCAAAATGGTACCAGTTGGGACTTATCAATGGTGCAAACCAGTTTTGGATGACCTTTGCCCTGGGTTCCTTGAAGTCAACAGAACTTGGAGGTTCAGCTCCTCACTGGACTGGAAAAGAACTGAAACTGTCAAATAAAGTGTTTCCTAATTTGATATCTGATTAAACCTTCACTTAGACATTTATGTGGGCTGTAGATCAATCCAGTGGGAGTAGAGAATCAAGTGGAAAAGTGTGGTCTAGAGCAAAACAAGCCCAACGACTACGTAACTTATTAAATTAGCATTTTAAAGTATGCTGTAGGTAAAATAGAAGAGTGTTCAGAATGGTAAAAAACCAAAGGAGTGCTGACATTAAAGTGTACCTGAAAACATAAGCTTTTAAAAAATGTTTTCCTGACATCAAATATCTGTTTGGACTGTGTTTTGCAGCTCTGAAGGAAACTGTGGAATAACTACCTATGCAACTACACTGTCTTCAGTAGGACTACTTGTTCTCATCAAAATAAATGAGTGTTGCAGATTCCAGGCAGTTACATTTTTCAAATGAGGTGCACGTAGTAAAGATTCATTGCAGTTTTGTCAGAGTTCCTGGCTGCTTTGGCAGCAGTCCTGCCAAATATACTTTTTTTTGTCTGAATGAAATATTTCATATCCAGCTGTGCTGTTTGTTTTGCTTGTAGTCCTTATTCACTTGTAAGCATCGTTAATCTATTTTTTTACTTGAGTATTATTTTGTGAACTTTTACTAATGACTTCGCTAGTTATCTACGGTGTTAAATAATTTATATTTTATATTAAACAAAACGCTTTCTATCAGTTAGTGTTGGTATTTTTTCTGGCTGATGATGTCCAGTTTATTTTTACTCTGCTAGGAAATTCTTTCTCCTCCCCCTCTGAAGCAATAAATAACATAAAATTAGAAAGCCCTTATTTAGTAGACAGGGCACTTGATTCCATTAAAAAAAGAAGTGAAAATAACAATGGTGGGCACTGATGTGTGAAATACACCCAGATGCAGAGGACTAGTTGCTGTATATTGTAATATCTTCCTTGCACATGTTTTGAAGCCAGAAAAACCTGTAAACTTTTTTCTTTCAAGTGAAGCACAGCAGCAAATACTCTTTTTTCGCCCCACTGCCAGCAGTCCTAACTTTGCTCTGCCTGGAGTATGTGCATGGAGCCCTGCCCTAAACGGGGCTTGCATATGTGTACTGGAAACTTAGTAATGTCTCTTTCCCCAGTCAGAGGTGGTATAAAATTACCTTGGTCTTGGGGCTGACTGATTCTGTCAAGGCTCCCCACCTCTTACATCCCTGCAGTGTGTTTCAGCTCATCATCCTGTATGACATGTGGCATTTAGAGATTTTATAAAGAGGAAAAATTTCGACACCTTGCATTTCTCAAAATGTCCTGGGTCACGTTTAAAACAAGGGCAGAACGTGACATCAGGCTCCACGTCAGGGAGAGCTGAGCAGTAGCCAAGATCTGGGAGCTCATTGGAAAGCATTGTAAAATGTTAATTTGCCATTGTCGACACTGAAGACAGAAATAACACTTCAGATAAACACCACAGAGAGATGGTAGTTCTAATCAAAGGCACAGCACCTCCTTTCATGCTTGCGAACTAGGGCTCCAATTATGTTCACTGCTCTGAAGCTGAATAGAGCTGCTTTGCCACACTTTCCAAATTGAGAGGAGAGGCAGCAGTAGTGTCTTCAAGGCACAGTTCCAAATAACAATTAAGCAGAAGGAATCAGATAAGAGCCAAACATGAAAATGCAGGAGTTGAAAATAAACTTTTCATAATGTTTTCTTGTAATTGCAATAGCTTTTGTTTTGCTTCTAATTTTTTTTCTTCCCTACTATATGGTTGGTTAGAGACTTCTCTTCCTTTATACACAGTGTCACTGTGGTGCTAGTCTTCTGCATTCATTTAACAGAAAAGGAACAAAAATATCTGAAATTTTAAAATGTCTATGATCCTTCAGTATTAAAATTAGAGCCTTCACCCTAAAATCTCTTTAACAAATTATGAGCATGGCACAATGGCAAAGACAGTTCTTACCTTTTGTTCAGAAATATGACTGATACATTCATTTTAAGAAGAACTGCTTTTTGGTGTTCATGGAGTCTTTATTCTTCAGACATTGCTGTTGGGATTTTAAATTTACAAAAAAAGATTAAACTTTTAAACAGTGTGGATTTGTGTAATGGTTTAAAAAGAAATTTCTAATTTTAAAACTTTATGTAATGCTTCTTGTTTCTCTATTAATGCAATCTACATATTTTCTAAAATCACTTTACAGTGAATATCATATACATTTGCTGAATGTTGTCTGTGTATGTAGAGGACTTAAATTTCAGTGGAAGGAAAGAATTCCAGAAGGATGCAGATTGCCTACTGAAAATTTTCCTTTTTTTTATTAAGATGAGGTGTTACGAGTGTCCTGCAAAATTGCTCCCTGAGCCATGATGTGTGAATTAAAATGCAAAGAGTTATAAAAGTCTCAGTGAGACTTCCTTAGAGGGTGACACGAGTTCATTACTGGAACAAACCAGATAAAATGTTGCTTTAAAAAGTGTGAATATTATTTATAGCTGCCTTGCGATAGCAGCATCGCGGGTCTTTCATTGTTCTGGTGTTTGTAGGTTTTGTGTGTGTGGTTACACCATACACTTGCCATTATGTTTTTATGATATGGCAGAGATACCAAGAACTGTGCATAAATCAGCAACACAGAAGAAAATGGATGGCCACATTTTTCCTGTGTTTCCCAATAGCCATCAAATGGCATTTCGTTTTTTTCCTTAAAATAATTTGAGGAACAGACATCATAAAACATAATAAGTGTATTTGTAGCATCACTTAATTCAGAAGGCAGTAGGGGATGGATCACAGTCAAACAAGGGCTAATGAGAACACAGAGGAACATGACAACTGAAAGTCTCTGTTGACTAGTGAACTAAATCTGCCGGCTGGACACAATTGTCTGATGGAGAATTGAATGTCAGGATCATTTAGGGTTAACAATGGCCCATTACAAGCAAAAGCAGACAGCTATGAAAAATAGCCGGCATGGTAGCCATTCTGCAGGGACCGTGGATGCAAACTTGATAATGAGGCACTTCATTCACTACATCCTTCTGCTCTAATTACTCAGGTGAATAGGAAATACTTCGTTTAAGGCGGGAACAGACTAAGGCAAAAACACTTGTTTGGTAAACACAAAGAGTGATGGGGTTTTTTAATGATCCTTTTCCAGCACGTATGGAATTAGTATGTATGCAGTGCAACCTATTTTATGGATGTGGAAATTGGGAGGGGACAGAAGTATTTTCTGAGTAGTGGAGGGAGGCCAGAAAGATTCATGTAGAGGTTGGTACTCTGGGGTTTTCCCCTTAGCGTTCTGTCCAAAGTCAGAATACAGAATATTTTGGACAAATTAACTTATTGATGTACACCTGCACTTGTAAAATTATACTGTGTTAGTTCAAGGGGGTTGGTCGCTGGGAGTTCAGCGTACATGTATTAGGAGCAAAACTGCTGCGTGTAGGGAATAGAAACAAGAGGAGGTCTGAGAGAGGGAAATAAGCAACTTGAGAAGAAAGCTGCTGCCTGGGGGAGTCTTGCAAAAATGTGGCAATTAGAAATTGGAACTTCAGAAGAAGGAACAGAAGATAGCGTGTAGGTGCATTATAGCAGAGCTTTGGTTGCTTCAGTCGGGTTTTTTAGACTTCAGAAATTCAGATATTTAACCACTTCACTTTTTAAAACATTTGTTTTGTGCCATTTACAGAAGCTTTCTGGATGAACTCTCAGAACCCATGAACAACATTCTGTGTCTCTCCAGTAACTCTTAGCTCTCTGGTGTTCTGACTCTGAGCTACAGCCTACGAAGTTCCACATAGTCTATGATTTGCAGAGCTGTTGGGATAGATGAAGCTTTCATTCCCTGATTTCTGGTACAGGTCTTTGGGAGGCACCTTTATAGTTGTTGTCTGTTGCAATAGGCACCTCTGCCTTGATTCAGTCCTCTCCAGCTTCTTCATCTGGTGCAAAACAGCTGCAGCAGAGATTGGAACTTCACACCAAGACTCAAGCTGCTCATTTAAACATTTGGTATCATATGATCCTTTTCTTACACGTGGATGTATTCTGCTCACAGTGGTTTTTGAAAGAGTTTTGTCTTTTGTTCATCTGTTGCATGCGGTTTGCTTGCTGCCCTCCCCTTCAGAAGGGTCTGTTTACCAGCAGTGAGATGTTTATCTGGAGTCCCAGTCCTGCAAGCTGCTCGGAGTAGATGGACTCCTATACTCAAAGCTCCAGCAAAAGCAGCAAGGATTAGGCAACATTATGGTTGCAATTAGTGTATACTAACTTTAAAGGCTGGGAAAACATTTTCTATCTTGCAGTCATAGATGAAGGTATCAGCTCTGCATTTCATCTAAAACTTCATCCACCTGATTGTTTGTGAGGACTTTGTCAAGCCAAATGAATTCGCACTATGTTTGACAAGCAATTTTACAAGTCCTGTGTAATGCTCAAATGCAAACAATCGGCAGAAATTGCAGATGCCACTTTTAGCGGAAAAAATGTTTCCACACCGGTAAAGCAATATCAGTAAAATCTATGCTCTGAGCAGACTTCAAATTTTTGTTACATTTATATCGCCTGCAAAGGCAGAGAGAGTAATAAACTAGTGTGTAGCAGCTGTAAATTTTCTGAGGATTTATCTAACCACAAATACATCGAAATGGGGAAATAGGTCTATATTAAACTGTGCAAGATGCTGCTGGAACTCAGCCACTTCTGCAACATCCTGTAATTAATTTATTATGACAGGTCTGGCAAACTGAAACACCCAATACGCTTGCGACAGACTGTTATGATATAGCTGTTTGAAAACTTTATAGTCACATAAAATGCATGTATTAAAGGAAAAAGAAAAAAAAAAGGTATCCCAGTATTACCATTATTTCTCTTATTATGCAGAAATTTTTCACCAGACTCACATTCACTAGCATGCTGGAGTGCACATGGCAGAGTCAGTACCTCTGCCTGCACTAGCTGGGAAGGAAATTGTTGCAGAATATATTGGCTTAGGTCCTACTGTTCTGGGATCAGAAGGAGAGTTAATGAAGTTCTGTGGATATGTTCGACTGAGGGACCTCTTTTCACACATTTTCTGAGTTGGTGCAGGCCTAGCCATGTCTTCTGTTGATGAAGTTAATAAGTGGAGCTGAGACACTCAGTGCTGGTTTGACTTTCTTCTTGGTCGGTCCATATTTGTTTTTCTGCCCGTGTTAAAGACACTTGGTTTTGTTAAATTAATAATGAGAGAGTTCCAAGGAATTTGTCTGTGAGTTGCAAAGATAATTAGTACCGATTTCTCACAAATCAGTTTTTTAATGTCTCTTGCTGCTCCAGTTCTTACAGAGGTGACTAGAACAGGTTGTTGTTGCATTCAGCTGCTTATCCTAAGTTCATTGCCTCAGCTAGCAGTTAAAATGAAGAAATACTGAATTCCATCTTTTTCTGGGGACTATCTTCGATGTTGAATATCCTGCTATTAATCCACAGCTAGACATAGCTAATTCAGCACAACTGCGTAATTTGATGAAAATCGTCTTTCTCCCCTCCCAATTTTTTGATAAGTAGAATAGGCTGGTTTGCTCCCTTGCTTGCACTGTGTGCTTTAATGTGCGCAAGTTAAGCCTGTGCATATCCATTGCTGCAGGTGAGTGTTGCAGAGTGCATGTAAGTAGTTATCATCACCAAGTGTTAGTCACTTGGCAGTGCTGGATTTTTATGGACTGTAATTATTCCCTTAGTTTCACCTCAACATTTTTATTTTGCCGTTGCATCATCAGCCAGCTTTTTCTCAATGTATGTCATCAGGATTTTGACACCTTTGTATAAACACTGTATAAAGCAACTTCATGTTGTGTTCCGCATTCATTTTAGCGCTCGATGGGGATGCACATCATGGGTGTAATAGTGACATCAGCCTGAGGCTCATTACAATAAATGCCATCCAAAGTCAAGCTCTAGCAGCCTGCATAAGCCTATAATAAGCTTATACGGGGGTGGTTAATCCCCATTGTGGTTTGGTATAATGTCATAATAAAGTGACATCAGGGAAAGGGCAGAAGGGGCAGTAAATGTGCTCTGCAGTGTGGCCAAGGGCTCCTGACATCCCTCCTCCTTAAGCAACAGCATGAGTAGAGCTGAGCAGATCTGGGTTGCAGCGGAGGGTGACTGGAAATGGCTCTTATGTTAACTGAGGCAGAACTGCAGAGCCATAAATATCCTGGGGTGGCTTTCCTCGATGATGCATCACGGATGTGCACAGGCACACAGAAGGTGTGGAGCAGCATGTGGCTCTGCACTGGCTTTCTTCCCAGTGAAGGGTACAGCTTCATTGGACCTTGCAGGCCCTGTTGTCCAAAGGAAACATCCCAGAATCAGGACTCCCCGTTTAGACCCCAAAGCTCCTAATTCGTTGCCTGTATCCGAAGGTTTGGATGAGAAGGAGATGCGCTGCCCTTAGGGTCAGCAGGCAGCAGGGCGCCCTCACTCCTCAGAGCAGGAGCACCCAGGGCACCTTCCTCATGGGCTGGTACTGAGCAGGGCCAGGGCTCAGGCTTCCTGCTCCCCAGGGATGAATGCCAGTCACTGAGCCAGCACCGGGAAGGAGGGTGGAAGCTCCAGACGGCGCTTGTGCCTCACACTCCGTTGAAGTGGTAGTTACAGTTGTTTTTTCTTGCTGTTCTTTCAGTCAGGGTTAGATTTTCTCTGAAAGAGGAAAAAGCCGTCAATGGCAGCTCTTTGAATTCAGTGTCCCTGGCATTTTGCCCTTTTTACTCTTTGTCAAAACGATAATACAGGTTTTCAAGTCATGTTTGGGAACCTTGGCACCTGGCTCTTGCTGAGACTTACTTTAGGCAGTGTTTTTGACATTAGGTTTGTGGACAAGTATTACAGACTTGGCTGCCTCCTGTTAGATCCCTGAGTAGACTGAATTCACAGGGAAAAAAATTGTCTGATAATTCTCAGGTTTTGATTGTTGGTCAGGTTCTGTGTTGGAGGACAGAGACCTGTGTAGATATGGTCTAAGATACAAGTTCCTGATGGTTCGTGCTATCATCTAGCAACAGCTTGATTCAGTTTGCTTCATCAGGAGAGTTAACATTTTTAACAATGCTCAGCACTGACTGTTTTTTCATGCCAGTGAAACAGGAGGCAATACGTAACAAGTAATGCTGAAAGCCATTACCAACACCACTATCAACAAAGATTTCTCCTGAGCCATGAAAAACTAGGAGAAGAAAGCTGTAACACTCAAATGTCTTCCAGCCTAAATGTACATACAAGGCCTGCCACCAAAGGTGATAAACCTAATATTTATCTCAGGTTGCTTGTCCTAAAGACACATTTTATAAGGAGAGGAAAGAGTGACTAGTTCAGCACATTGGGATTGACACTGGTCAAACACTGTCAAGGTTTGGTCTTTTTGTAGGCTGAGGTTGCTTCATCAAGTCATTTGAACTCCACCAGTTTCCCACGCTAAGATCGTGCTGTAACATCTGTGAATGTTCTGGGTTATTTTTTTTTAATTCTTTTGTTCCTTTTTTGTTTTGAATGTGTGGTGAAACATATTGGAAATTTGTATAATTGAAGAAATCTATTCATGATTTGTTTGAACTGTTGGTATATTTTTCCAGAGAGCTGCCATATTTTCCTAGAGCTAGAATTAGCTAAATTTGGATACTTGCTATCTTAGGACCCAGCAATGGACCAGCACAGCTCCCAAATTGAAGATGCATGTGTTTGTGCCTGCAGCTGTAGCTGAATGCTGGTTAACCTCACTTGCAGAATTCTGGTGTGAATTGGAGTTTCTTGTCATGAATATGTCTCACAGGGTCAGACTGAACCTTGTAAATTGAGTAAGAACTCAGTCAGAAAGAGGAAAAGAGAATTTGCTGACGTTTGAACCTGTGCAATACCAGCAAAAAAGTGATTGAGCAGGGCACGGGCAGTCTCTCTGCACAGTGCAGCAGTGTGGAAAACAGGCCTGGCTGTACGTGGATTTGTAAGCAGTGGCACATGTCACACAGGATTAAGGACTCCTGGAAGGACACGCAATTTGTGGTGCCGCTCCCATTCTCCCTCCCAGCCGCCCTCAGTTCCCTGCTGGCCTCCTGCCTCCTGTGTAAAACTCCAGCTGAAATGGAGAAATGGGGTGGGTGGCAGCATGCCAGCTGCCTGGGCATCAAGCGCCGCTTATCTCTCTGACGGACACCCTGCCATCCATCCCCGGGGTGACTCACTTCTTCAGGCACTCGTGCCTCCTGTAGCTCAAAGAACTCACTCACTCCTGGACAAATCTGTGCAAATATTGATATAGCTGCCTTGTTTTACATCGGCCCTTTTGAAGGTTGGCTTTTTTGTGTAGGCGGGTTGGCGGCTGATTTGCCACTACCATTACAACTTTTTTGACTAGAAAGGTGTGAGTAGAAGTAGTTTTTGCTTCTTCTGTTCTAAGGTGCTGAAGTTCTGCTCTAGGAAAAAAAGCATTTGGAAATGCTTTGGAAAGTTAAATTTAAAGTTGTGATCTGGGCTCTCAGTGCTGTTGAAAACCAAGAAAACGCTTTGTCAAAATATGTTGGAATGATTATTTGTGTCCACTTTGCTGGGTTTAATTTACAGCTGTTTTTGTGACTTTCAACTGAAATCAGATTAATTAACTTTAATCTGAAGCTGTTGTCTAAATACTCAATGATCTAATTCATTAGCTGTATTTTATCAGCATTTACTAAAAAATACCAGGAGTGATTTTGCAAATTTTGAAAAGCATAGAGTTACATTGTCACAAGAAATACTTAAAATGTTGACAGTTTTTCACAAAGAACTTCTGTGCTTATTTAAAGACCATTTTTGGGGAGAAATCTTTCTATGAAAAATATTGATGTTGGACATTCGAATGAATTCACTTTTTTGGCAGTAAAGCTGGTCTAAGTCAATAAGAGTGCATAATAAGTGTCATGACTTTTGATTTCAGTAAGATTTTTTATACTGTCTTATATGATATTTTTTATAACCAAAGAGGGGGGAGTATGGTCTGGATGAAACTATCACAGGGAGTTGATGCATAACTAATTAAAAAAGAAAAGCTGCATTCAAAAAAGAGTTATCCAAGTTTAGTTATCATACCAGGGAGATATTGCAAGTGATGTCCCTGAGGTCAGTTCTCTGTCACTTCTATTGACTATTTCCATTAATGAGCTGGACGATGTAGTAGTATTTATGAAATGTGTGCGTGACACCAGGAGTTTGCAGGCTGTTTGTAGGATGTGATCAGAATTAAAAATTATGTTGGAAAATGGAAGTAATGGTGCAAAACAGTAAAATAGAAGCCAATAAGATTTGTGCTAGAGGAAGAAGGAACCAAAGACAAAAAATACAAAGTGGCTTTTCAGTTTTATTGCAGAAAAATGTGGAAGGTGACAGGTTCAAAAGCAAACTAAGTGAGTCATCAACACACTATGTCTGTTTGACAAAAAGGGTCATCTGAGTGATATTAGCAGATGTGAAATGTGTAAAATCAGATTATTACTTCTTCTGCAATTATGCTGGTGGAGCTTCAGCAGGAATACTTTGCTTGAGTTTTGAGCACTGCATACTGGAGCTGGCAGACGAGCTGAATATGGTTCAGGGAACAGCAGTGGGCATGACAAGAGATTTAGAAACCTATGGAAAATGTGCAAGGGATTGGAATTGTTAGTGTAGAAGAGGTAAGGATTGGGAGACACAATAGGGATGCTCAAAAATGCATAGGTTTTTACAGAAAGCAAGAAGTTAGGCAGCTCTGTCTGGTATGCCCATGTGATTTCATTACAAAGTTTGTCTATTATTTTTTCTCTCTCTCTCATGGAAAAGCTTCGTTTTATCTTACAGCAGTGTGATGGAGCAAAAAAAAAGTTCTTCTGGGTCTATTTAAATTAGATGATCATATATTTCCTTTCTTTCTCTTTGTTATGTGTACTATTATTAGTTGCCTTTTTCTCCCTCTAAAATAGCATCTATAAGACTCAGTTAGATCAGTGTTGGTGCATAACAACCATTCTTTGAGAAGAAAATTGCAGTGAAAATGTTTTATTCATTATCTCCTCTGTCATAAATCTCTAAATGGAGCAGGAATCCTGACCCTGAATCTTTCTCCAGAACTCATGAGCCCACGGCTGTTCAGTTTTAATTGTGCTGCTCCAGTGATTTATGGCATGACCTTGGGTAAATTGAACCTCCACCTCAATTTCCCTGTCTTTAGCTGAAGATACTAATATTTCTCCTGTGGACAGCCTGAGAGTTAAGCTGTGTAAGACTGCTTTGACAATGTCCAGTCCTCAAGCAGAATCTTAAAAGTTTCGCTGCCACGTACCTATGACTCAGTAGTTGAAAGATGGTCTGTATTTATGGTGGGGCTAAGTTTTGAGGGTTTGGGGCTTTTTAAAATACTTCTGTAAAATCACGTTTTTCAGTCTTATGGCTTGGAAAGGCAATTTTGATTATTTTGTTTTTGGGACTGGCACTACCAGTCATGAGAGGAAAAAGCTGTGGAAAAGGCCTTTGTTTCAAAGGTGGATTACTCAGCTGTAGTTGGACACTATGGCTCATTACAATACACTCTGCTGGCAGCTGTAATAGTAGAGCAAGCCTCACTGGAGCTCCAAAAATCTGGGATGGGAGTCTGGCCAGACAAACTGAAAGCCTCGAAGTAAGTTCTGTAGCAGGGAAAGAGAGGTTACTTTTCCACTCAGGTTTCTTGCATTCAAAAGTAATAATTACCATCAAAACAGAGAGAGAAGATAAATGCTGGATAAGCTGGCAAGGAAAGGACACAAGTTTCTGTCCGCTACCAACAGGAATGCCTGCCCAGCACATAGGATGGTGTCTCGATTTGATAACAAAACAGAAATGTGTTAAAAAGTAGTTGAGGAGACCCTGATTATTTTACAGAACATGAGATAATAATGTCATGCTTCAAATCCAGTATTTATCTCAATTGTAAGCACTCCATCATTAAGGAGTAGAAGTGTCTTTACTTTGAAGCAGGACTAATAAAGGCTGTGACCACTTAGGCTTTTGAAAAATATGCAGACTTATATGATGATAGTATGTAGAGGACAGTATTTCTGGTGGGTCCTGACTGATGCACCTTCATTTCATTAGTTCACTGAGCCGTATGTTTAAACTAAAATAAATACTGTGGTACAGCTGGAAGTGTCTCACTGTTGAAGAACTTGGCCTTTTCCCTGTCCATTTCTTTTCTTTTGTGATCTCGGTGAATGGTTTGAAATGTTCTCACATTATTTCTTCGTGGTGGACTCTTTCTCCACAACTCAGAATTAACAAGATTTCTGTTCAAGAAATTAGTTAGTTGGTGAATGCAACCATTTGGTGGAAAGCAGGGAAACAATAGTGAGGAAATTAACTCTACCACATTTTGGTTGTGTTATTTTCCCTACCCTTTCCCATTCCCATAAACCCCCTGAAAGCACCAAATCTACTCCATGTATTAGTCCAAGAAATCACTTTTTGCTTGCGGTGTTTTAGTTTCATGCTACTCAGAGTACGTGTGGATTTTATGGCACATACATTGAATGATCCCACCAGCCATTCAAACAATTTGGGTTTTGGTGTCAAATGACGGAAGCTGGGCATTTTTTCTAAAGGGGCTGCTGATGCACAGCTGAGTGCACACAATCAGTGCATTTAATTGTCCACAGCGTGCTGCACGCTTGTCCCTGAGAAGGCCCCAAAGTGCTGGAGCAGCTTTAGGGGCAACTTTCATCTCACACCCCTCACCCAGACTGAGCCGCTGTCAACTTTAAAATGTTGAAGTTCTGCAAATGGAGATGTTTATGAGCTCCACTGCTGGGCAAGTCTCGCTGGAGTCTGTGGGAGCTGCTGGGCTTCCCTGCTCTGGAATACCCTGACAAGGACTCCAATTTACCTTTTCCTGAGTTCTGGCAGCTGGACTTCAGAGGGTCTAAACAAGAAGGAGCCCCAAGAGGCTGGGCCTGAGCAGTGCTGGCCCCTTGCCCAGCTCTGAGCATGCACAGCCCTTCCAGCGTGCTCCTGGGGCGCTGCCCTTGCGCTGCCACGGCCGCAGAGGTAAAGTGCAACTTCAGAGCCTGACTTCTCAGCCACTGGTGCCTCGTGTAGGTCATGCTGGCAGCACCTACTGTTCTGGAGCATTTGAAGGGCATTCAAGTTTTGGCATTGTTAGATTATTGCCATGGTGCTTGGGCTGCAGATCCTGTACAATAAAAAGGGTTTTACTGTATGTTCAATCACTATTAGTGGTTATCTGCTGCTTTCATCTAGTCTCCATTAATGAAAGAACAAATAATTCCAGGGACTAAATAGATGTTTGACCATTCAAATATATGCAAAGTGATACGATTTATAAATGGGAGGAAGTTGTTTTGCAAGCCTAGAATTCCATTTGCTGTGGAATTTCAATTTAACAGTGTGAATCCAGTTAAATCCTGAAATACTACACTTGAGAGGGCAAGTTCTGTCATACTTCAGCTCCCTTTCAGCTGAAGGCTCCTAATGGCTGATATTTCTAAATCCCATTCCATTTCATTAGAGGGTAATTATTTGTTAATACATGGCTGCAAAGAGGAAAACATCAAGCTGTTCTCCATGATTCTGCTGATTAAAAAAGAAGGAATAGGCTTGAACTGCAGCAAGGAAGATTCAGGTAAGACTTTGAGAAAACATTGTGTGAGGAACAGAGAGGTCTGAAGAAACTGGGCATCTCCACCACCAAACAGTGTTTTCTGTTTTTATAGGCAAGAGAATATCCAAGACTTGCTGTTGAAGTCTCCTGGCAAGGGAAATGTTTTCCCTTTCACTGAGTCTGCACATGGCATTCTTCAAAGCGAGGGATATAGAACGCACAACTGGCACAGCCGGGCAAGTTTTACTGCAGCATAGCCGATGATTGCCAAAGGATTGCATCACGGCCCGGCTTCCCAGCAGTTCCAGCCCCGTGGCAGACTTGCAGCTCTTGGGCCTGGAGGCATCGCTTTCCCTGGCGCTGCTCCTGAGGGTCGGAGTGGGCGGTTTCGCTGAGGACTGGGAGTGCGACTGCAGCTCAAGGATCCCCAGCTCTGGGCTGCTGAGGTGTTTTGAACTGGCCTCTTTGAGGTGAATCAGGGAGGGCTCAGCAGCTCTGACACCAGCGCTGAATTCCTGCTGTACCAGCACAACCAAGCATTTGTCCCTCATTTCCCCCTCTTTCCTCCCA
The DNA here is from genome assembly GCA_013400235.1 of Oriolus oriolus. Taxonomy (NCBI): domain Eukaryota; kingdom Metazoa; phylum Chordata; class Aves; order Passeriformes; family Corvidae; genus Oriolus; species Oriolus oriolus. The sequence goes on along the minus strand of VXBT01001432.1, from coordinate 42,128 downwards.
GACCTATGCATTGTTCTCTGTTTATCAAAACTACCTTATTTTCAGCTACAGAGGCTTTGGGAGAGCTGAGTCTGGGTTTTGCCGCAGCTGGAGAGCAGCTGCAAAGCATCCTTGCAAACTCTTCACCCTGAAAGCTGAGGCAGCAAAGACTGAAGGTGAAAACAAGCCCACATGTTGCCTGCCTGTTTGACTTTTCTGTCCTGCCATCACTCGGCTTTCGATGGTGGGTAGAAAGCTGTCAGAGTTTGTGACAAACCAGAGGGGCAGTTAGTTCTAATTCAAGTTGCTATGGAAAAACTGGTGTTGGGGTAAAGTAAAACCAGGTAAAGTAACCTGGACCAAATAAACTTGCTGTGAGGCAAGGAACTGCGCTGCTGGTGAGGTTAGACATGCCCTCAGCATGTGACTGGAGAAGGGGAAAAAAGCCCAGTGCATTTTGAGAGGGGCATTTTGAGGTATCAGATGATGGCAGTAAGAAACAAGGACCTTTCCCTCTCTGCAGCCACTTCAGTGAGCCTGGTCCTGGAGGGCTGGAGGGACCCTTCACTGATTGCTGATTTTCACGGAGGCTGTCAGAGAACTAAATACACCCTTGTTAATGACAGCCACTTAGCTAGGGAGTGAAAAGGAGGCGATTATGTATAATACTCAAATGGACACGATGGATGTTTTCTTTTTAATGGAAGGAAGTATAAATAGCAGGAATGAGATGAAAATGGGAAGCAAAACTTAGGCTACATGTAAATGGAAAAATCTTAACATTGGGATTACAGGATCATCTCCTCAGGGTAGCAGTGGAAGCCTGTAGTTTAGGACTCGAACAACCAGACAGAGAAGGAGCACGAGGCAGCACATAGCAGGAAACAGTCCTGCCTTTTGCACTTGGATTTCCTCGTAAGTCTCCTTTGCCACTACTTCTCCTTGAGGATCTGAAGGAATATTTAATGTTGACGGCTCAGCCAAACTGCAGCTTTGGGAATTCTTATCTATCCTCTAAGTCTTATCTTTTATTTCAGTTGTTTAGGTTTGCTGACTTCCGGTCTACAGTGCTTATCCAAGTTTATTTTTCAGTTTTACTATTCCTTGCTTAACAATTGCTCCTTTACTCTTGACTGTGCTTCTTGAGTGATTTCTCTGTTTATCTTTACCACCTTGTTCAGGTGCTGGAAGTAACACGCTAACCTTGGAGCTGTCTCAGCAATCCAAAGATGCAAATTTTCCCCATAGATTTGCTGGGTTTTTTGTACTTGCTCAACCTTTTTATTTGTAGCACAGTTCTGAACTAGATATGATTCTTGCATTTTTCTACTCATGTGATTTCATTCTTGTTCAGATAGCTTGGGGGGTTTTTTTAATGGGTTGGTTTTTTTTCTCTGATCCTTTCTAGGCAAAAAAGGGTTAATTAGCCTCAGTAAAACATTGACAGTCACCGGGGACTGCTGCAACTGAGATGAAAAACAAGACTGCACCTGTATGCTGGCAATTTCAGATAGATTCTGGTCAACTATTTTTCTCTCCTGCTTTGTTCTGCCAGCTGCCTCAGTGCTTTGGATGCAGGTGGAAGGATGGACTTTGCTATCTATAAAAAAATTAAATGGTGAAGACCAACTTCCGTCTCACCTCCCCAGGGATCAAAGTGATTGCCACAGAACATGGCAAAGCAGGAAGCAGGCTGCACATGGGCTCCACTTGAAAGAAATAGGCTGAGATCCATTTTTCCCTTTTTGCCTCCCTCCTTCTTTTTTTTCCCTTCTTTTTTTGGAAGAGACAGTGTAAGCATGGAGAAAGTCCCAAACTGATTGACCATAACTGAAGGGACAAGCCACTGCTGTGTGACAAACACCCTGCAATATAAATACTGTGGTTCCTCGACAGAGGAGCTGTTGCAGCTCCTCCAATAATCCAAAGAAAGGCAAAAGATTGCTTGGGAGCTCTGGGTGTATGTCTTGATGTGCACTTATGAAAGAATTCTCACAGAGACCCTGTAGATTTATGTCATTATATGCCCATGTACGAAATGAGTAGTCCCTCCTGCCTGTGAAGAAGGTGCCTTCACTGCCTGTTGCGAGCAGCAGAAAACACATGGACTCTCTGAAGGCGCGAGATCTATTCTTACAACAATATTTTACTATTAAATAATTCTGCTAGCAGAAAAGTTCTGCTTGACACAACGGGAGCTTTCTGGGGTTGTACTACACTGTCTTACAGCCAGGCTTTCCTTGGCGGTTTTGGCTGGTGCTGTGATAGAAATGAACAACAGGTAAATAGCAGTAATAAGGTCTGAGATATTTAAATGTGAGTGGAACATAAAAGTTGCAGGATAACAGTCTCCATGAAAGGCCTTTCAGCAGGGGGAAAACCCCAGAATATCCATCGGAACAGTTAAAGGGTTATGCGCTGTTTGCGTGGGTTTTGGAAATACTATCAGAAGGAAAAGATGTCTGATTTTTTCCCTCTTTTTTCAATGACCTGAACAGATGCATAATTTAGACTGTTTTCTTGGGTTGTTGTTTTGCATCACTGCTCTGCAAGCCCACGCCTTCAAAGTGCCATAAAAAAAAAAAAAAAGAGGAAAAAATACAGAAGTTGCTAAATGGAGATCAGTGAGTTACAGCAGCTGAAATTAACCCACATGCATATTGCAATGAAGTGTGTGGGGACTTTGGAGGAGGTACCTGGGTTGGGTTTGTGTAATTTTATTTTGAGCTGCCTATGACCTTCTAATGCTAATCTGTCTTTAAACAGTGTATATTTATATGTATAACATATAAATACAAAGTAACACTTGGTATTAAGAAAGATCAACCAAATCTTGCATGTCAGGGCTTGCAGTACCCCAAAAAGAACGTCTTTGCCTCTTCTCCAGCGCTGCAAAAAATACTCACCTGGTTTGCAGATAGTTCTCTCCTGTGCCTGCAGCACTAGGTGCCACCACCTGCGGTGTGTGTGAGGCCAAACAAGTTAATGGTTGGATGGAGGATCTTGCCTGCTTTAGTGCATACACAGTGTGCTCCTGTGCCTCCATGCTGTTTGGGCTTCCTGACGTGCGGTGTCAGTGCCACCCTTAGCTCTGTGTAGGAGGTCTCGCCAGTACTCGTTTTGCACCACCACTTTGCGATGCAGTCATGGGACAACACTTTGTCCCACGTGTGTCATGCAATTAGTGAATGCTCCTGCCCCTGTGATTGCCCAAGGGTGCAAGTGAGGTTATGCTTTCCGCTGCAGAGAAAATCAAAGTCTGTAATATCTTTACATTAGTTCAACCATTGATCTAAGAAGCTGTATCAGGTAGTCTAATAAAAAGATTGCTCTCCTTGTAAACCTTGTCTGACTCTGTAGTAAATGAGTTACTTTTCCTGATAGCTGATGAGAATTTGCTTGGTGCTTGAATGGGCTTCTGAACTTTCCATCCTCATTCTGCAGTTTTATCTTATGTTTGGCAGAATATTGGCATTGTTAAGATAAATGACTCACTATTTATCTTTGGTATGGAGAGTTATATAAAGCAGTTATGATCCTATTCATATGCCTGGTTTTACATCCAGATGCATTAATAATAGTTAATTTTGTCTTACAGAGGATGAATTTAAGGTTATGTTTAGAGTCTGCACTTTTTACCAGAGGTGCTATTTGTAAAAAGGCAATTTTATGCTGTTGTGAGCTCATATTTGACATAATTTTCAAGTTATTTCAAGTTGTTCTCCAACGCAGACACATGTTCGGTGTAAGTGCTATAGGCTGAGTAAAATGGTGGAGCTGAAACCTGAAATACCCTAATCTGTCAGCAAATAGTGGTAACAGGAAAGTGAATGCTCATTGCTTGGACAAATGAGCAAGCTTTTACCTCAAATGGACAGAGCCTGAAAGGCAAGTGTAATTTCCTGAAGAGAACTCCCTGTTTAGATGCACAAACTTTGGATGGGCCCAGTTAGTGGAGAAGGCCAGAGTTGGATGCCGTGTTGTTTTGCTGTTAGTCTTTCCCTTGGCAAAGCTTTGGGTTCAGCCCATGTTGACTGGGTGGGGTTGAATGTGGGGATGGGCTGGGAATGGCATCTAATGGCATGTGTTTTGTAGTGTGAATGCAGAAATGTTCTTGGCGGGCAGGTCTTACTGGACACGGCTGATGATGAGGAGGGGTTTGATACTCCACCTGCTGAGCATGTTAATGGATTCCCTAGTTCAGCCCTTTGTGCTTTACACATTTTCATCTCTCCTATGAAATATTAAGATTTTTTCTAGGCAGAAATCCCGGAGCTACTAATGCCATCCTTGCCACACTGAAAAATGAAGACTGACCATTCAGACTTGGATCCCTGCAGAAACCTACACGAGACCTTTTGTGTCATGAAATGCCTAGTTACCTGTGCTGGTTTGAGGCAAATTTGGAGGAAAATATCCTCTGATAGAAAGCAAGTTGCAGCCGCCCCTCCCCTACTAGGTTCGGGAAAGAAATCTTCCTCGGAGGAAAGTGAAAGAGATGGAAAAAACCCTATTTATTTAACAAACACACAGAAAAAGAATAATAATGCTAAATAATAAAATCTCTCGCTGTGGAGAGAAACTTGGGAAGATTTTAAAGTCCTTGTGTGGGTGTGGTCTCTCTCCTCCTCTTCGGAGCTGGGGTTCAGCTTGGGCCCCTCTGGGCCTCCCAGATGCTGTTTTGGTGTTGTTGCACAGTTCCAGAAGAAAAGAAGAAGGAGAAAAAAACAAGTCCCGGAATAAAAAACAAGTCCCTGAGAAAAAAAAAATTAATTCTCTGTCTCTCTCCGAAGAAACAGAGCCCAAAAAGCAGGGCGAAAAAGCAAGAAGGGTGCTTCCTCTCGCTCTGCTCCCTGCAGAAGCACACAGAGAGTGACAGCAGTGTCCTTGGAGCGCAGAACTACTTTGAAAAAGTTCATGTGGATTTTTTCTCTCTTGCACCCAGTTTTAAAGGCACAGAAAGGCACAGGATTCATATCTGGGCAATATGGGATACAACATCATAAAGTTACCCCAAGACATTACCATACTGCAACAAAACTGTGTTCAACGGTAATAATAAAATCCATAGGAATGTATGAATGCCACAATGCTGATTTTCAGAAGCAGAAATTACATAATGAATCTTGACATTGACTTAGCACGAAGGGACTGCCATAGCTCTTTGAATCCTAAAGTAAGATTAAATGAAGGTGTCGTATCACTTTCCCTGCCAAAGGTTTGTTTTGACAGTCAGAAGACAGTAGTGCACAACCACTACATTTTTTTTCTTCAACAGGACTCACCTCTGAGGCTCTCCTTTGTGTGGGAAGGGTATGTGTGTCTAAGTGATATGGAGCTGTATTTTCTTTCAGTCCCAAAGTACAGAGGTTTCTGAAGTACTGAAACAGTACAGAAGTGCTGAAACAGCATAGATGTTTCCGAAGAGTTTTCAGAGATCTCATCCCTATCTTTGCTCTAGCAGCAGTTCTCTTGTAGCACTGTTGAACTGTTCCAGTAGCCTTAATGTGATCAGATATGAATATGAGGAATAAATGCTGATCTTCATGATGAACTAAGCGTCTAAAATATAAATAAGTGTGGTTAGTGAAGCTTTGCCTATATTAATATGCTTGTTCACTTTACCTGTGCTTAACGCAGAAGGGCATTCTGCATATCTGTTCAGTAAAGACATTTGCATCTTTTCAATTACTTTGCTTAAATGTAAACTATTGGTGTCAAATGTTGCCCATCTTCTGAATAATCAAAAGGTAAAAATTATCATTTAAAGTATAAATTAAAAGATCATTAAGGCTTGGGAGCGCAGTACTTCAAAGTTAGGGGAGTCAGAACTGAGGTTTGACATGCAATTATTTCACCCTCCCCTCACTCCCCACTTTTCTGTATGTTCATTACGACACTAATCTTAATTACACAGTCACATTTATGTGTGTGCTCACATTCATACACACATTTACATCTGGCTCCTGGCCAGTAATTCCCATTGCTTCCAACTTGCCTTTGCACCCACATTGCTCTGCATCCCTCCGCACTGGTGTGAGGTAACCTCGCCCTTGCCACGCAACAGGCTTGGTGCAGAGCAGCCGGAGGCCCCGAGAGGCCAGGGCAGCTCAGCTGAGCCCCTGTGACATTGCACTGGCCCCTACAGCACAGAGCAGGGTAGTAGGTGACCAAGTGCAGCCCCTTACCCTCAGACAGGTGGTGTGCCCTGCCCAGGAGGGGAGCTGCCAAACCGAGGTGAGCCCCTGGTGCTCCTGTGCTGAATGAAATGCTCAGAGGGCACGACTTGGTCAAGTTTATATGAATCCTCACAGGAACAGGAGTCACAGATTACACTCCTGCCTGAAACTTTGAGTCCCTGATCCGCAGTGTAAAGCCAGGAGAGTTTATTAATTGAAACCAATATGAGACTATTTAAACTGGTTATTATGGTTTGAGACCAAATGGCGGTGGGGAGCCTAAATGGGTTTTTAATCACAGTATATGCAATGCAAAACAAAAAGTCAGGTAAAGTTCACAGACTCATGCTATGCTAAGTAGGCCTACCAGGGCAAGGAAAAACGAGTTTTCCTCAACCTCATTCTCAGAAAGAGCTGAACCGTTTTTGCTACAACTTTTTTTTTCTTCGATATTTCTCTTTATTTGTTTTCCATTCTAGAATGTGTGCTCTAGTCATTCTCCTACCTGTGGTTAGTGTTATTCAAAGAAGACACACTGTAACTGAAACCCTGAGTTCCCTCCAGCTAGTCTAGTACCACCTCGATTGTCTGAGAATCCTGAAAACAGTTAAAAATAAACATGTTTTTCAAAGTGGACAAGGCTGCCTTTCTAAAATCAGAACAAAAAGTCTTAGCTAAGAAGAGTCTGCATTTTCATCAGAACCATGTACATGACCAACTACCCTGAAATGTGGTGATAATGTATGGAAATATTTTTCTACTGAAGAACGTTCACCAGGTACATTTTTGGCTGAATATCAGCAATTTTGTGGTGGGGGATGATTGTGCAAGGCATATGAAGATGCAAATGGTTCAATCTTCCCTGTGTGTAGAAGAAAAATCTGACTGAAGTGTCATGTCTGGAGTATAAGTTCTGATTTTTTTTCAAATCTCAAGCGGTAACTTGCTCAAGCCCAAAATAATCAGGGCTCAGACTATTCATGTTTTGTAATATTTTTAGCAGCCAATAAGTAATCGGTGTGCGTTTTTTCACACAACCTTGATGAACAATTCTGAAAAATTCTGAAAAAACACACTAAAGCTGTGTCACAGAGTACATCAGTCCCAATGAAAATACAGCAGTTGTGCAGCCCTGAAAGCTGTGGATTCCCTGGTACTCGAACCATGGTGGGAGGCCAGACATTCACAGGATGTCCTGGAGCCTACTATTTTTTCAGTCAGACTTCCTAAGTCCTCCTGAAGAAGATGGCTGCGACACAAGTTGACCAAGCATGTTGTCCGATCAGCATGGACAGCTGTGGCTTTAAACAATGACAGCCATTGTTAGGTCAATTTTAAAGTAGGTCCTTAAAGTTAATGTGATTATGCAAATGTTGCCCTAACTACCATGGCTGTCTTATATCCTTCACAAATGAGTGCATTGTCACTTTTCATTATGTGCATACAGCCCTGGTGGTTTGGTGGTATCATTGTATCTCTTGGAAATGGACCATGTAAAGGCCATTCACTGTTGGCACTGCATTGTGCTCTTCCCCAAGCAGACCAACCTTGACCCACAAATGAGGGTGGTAGAGATTTTCAGGCCGAAACCTGCGTGTGTTATTCACATGATTACTCCCATTGACTTGGCTGGAAGCTCTTGCAGCAGGCATGGAAGAATTAGGTTAAAATATAGTTGTGAAATTAAGTCCAGTCCACTCTAAACCACAATGTATCTGGATTAACCTCTGACAACCTTATTTCTAAGATAAAAGGTTTTCTGCTAAATCATTTGCAGCATAAATTGAAAAATTAACACATTATTCATTGGGGAAAAAAAACTCTAACATGTCAGACAACTTCTGTGTATGTTTTTTCTACATGGTGTCTTTATGATTGCTATTATTAACTCGATTTTAATCATGAAATAACCTTTTACAGAAATCTGTGATCACAAACAAGGAAGCTGAGAAATCTCAGGATCTGTGTGTTCTGGAAGGTGGTGGATTTCAGACGACTCATCAGTTGGGGGACATGACTGATTTCAGACTCTTGGTTGCTTTGCTTTCAATGAAAACCAGTGACTTGCAGTTTCAGTTCTCATCACAGAAGACGTTCTCACAGCAATCTCTTGTTTGGATGGTTTTCTCTTTTTCTGAGTGCGGAGTCTGATGTTTGCCTGAGTTCTGTCCTTTGTGATTTTTTGTTCTGGTGGACAAGAGTCTCCATAATGCAAGCACATGATTCAGGCTGCTGGTTAGGATTTGGGCCTGCTCAGTAAAATAACCTTCCTTTATTTCTACCGGAATAAATAACATGTATATAATATATCTAACCGAGAGAGATTTGCATGAGCTTGCTTAACATCAGTAAATGTAAGGGAAAATCATCACCTCCCAGGGAAGTCCTTTGCTGACGTGTAGCAGTTCTTTTATGAACACAAACTTCCTCAGGAGATTCAAGGACTTGGAAACTGCAAGGGCAGCACACTCTGTTGCTTGGTTGTGTTATTCTACATGCAACTTCTCAAAACATCCTCATCACTGCAACACCTGAACATTGCTCCAGAGCTAGGGTGTCCTTGGCCAGCCTGTGTGTGCAGTCAAGAGCAATCTGGCCGGTCCAAACCTACACACGTAGCAGTTGGGCTCTCCTTCTTTCACAGAGCCTGGTTCTACTGGAAAGGTTGCATTAGGGCGTGGAAACCTGCTTTGGTACAGCAAGGCTGAAGCTGCAGCAACCTCAGCATTGTCTTCAAGAGAGTACAGGGCCACCTTTGGGACACTGAGCCTTCTGGAAAACTTCCTGTGCTCTAGACCAAAGTGTATTTCTGTTATTGGAAGTCCTTTGGAAAAAGCTGGTTAGGGGTGTTAAAGAGGAAAGAAGAGCTTGTATCACTACAGGAAGGCAAACCTGTAGGTATCAAATAAATTTCCACATTCACTCCCTTGAAGCTGTCACATAAAAACCGAGTTTATCCATTGATCAACTGCCAGAGAGGATGGTAATAAGTATTTTTTGGATGTCAGACAGAGAGCACAGAAAAACTTGGAAGTGAACACAAGGAGAGGGGGCTGTTGGAATAATCCAGCATCTCATTTCAATCATCATGCTTGCTGCTTTATGATTCCTGTGGCAAAATTGTGGTGCAGGTGTGTGTTGGGTTCAGTCCTCCCTCATCATGCTGGGTCTGGCTCTGAGACAGTAGCTACTCCAGCTGGCTGCAGTGCAGGTTTGTACTAGATAGCCCTGGGTTTCAGAGCAGGGATGGAGGAGTGACTATCACATCGGTTCTGTAGGTTATCACCGTACAAACTGCATTTATATTTGTTCTGGGTTTTCTGTTAGAGGATGTGGCCACAAATCAGAGGTTGGCAAGGAAAGGATTACTCTAACCTCTTTGATTAAAGAAAGTTAAGGCTGTTCCTGTGTCAGTGATATCTCAGGAGGGGAGCCTTTGAGTTGCTGCTCCTGGACTGCCACCACGGGACCTTCATGGGGCACCAGGAGAACCCATCCCCTTCCTGGGCAGGTGGGCAGTTGCTGAGAGGGTGTCAAAGCTGGGTGTAGCATGGCCTGTCTTGCCTACTCCTGGTGGGCCTTCCAGCCAGGTGCAAATCACCTCCAGGCTTTTGTGTGCCTCCCTGACTGGAGGGTGTTACTTGAAGTACAACCAGAGCTCGCTTTTCAGTGAAAAAGATCCTGACCCTGGGCATACAAAGAGCACCACCGTGAGTGTGTGGGACTCCTGCTGAGTGGGACTGGCAGGAGCACATCAGCCATGGGCAGGGAAATGATCCATGTCCTTAGTCCTGGCCAAGTGTGGGCTTGAGCTCACTGCTGTTACAGAGACCAGCGACTTTTATCAGTCCATTTGCAGCAGTGTTTGGGCCTGACGCCATCAGGGTTGTGCGCCTTGGCAAAACAGAGATGAAGTAGGCAGGGGTGCAGAGGGGATGGACAGTATGAGCAGAGCAGAAAAGAAAAGCCAAGTATCATCTCTTTTCTTTATTATTTCACTGGAAGATGTTTTAGGCCTCTGCAGCAAACCACAGCTGTTTCTCAGTTTATTTCTTCGGTGCAGGAAGGCTTGGCTGGGCAGGTAGGAGCTCTAACCTCTTGCAGATTTCCATTTCCCAGCCGGCAGCACAGACTAGCACCACCTTTATCTGCACAGGAAGGCTGAGCCAGTACCTCAGAGGACTCTGCCTTGAGCTGGTAGGAACATAGATATCAAAAACCCATCACTGAAATAGTGACAGCCTCCCTGCACCTTCAGATAGCTCCTGTGCTGATGTATGCTGATGAGAGAGTTAATGAAACATGAGAGAGGCAGCGGGCAGGAAAGCACACCTGCAGGCACCCCTTCAAGGCTCTCTGGGGGCTGACTGTATCGGGAGGGCCACAGCAGGCTTGCAGCTGGGCTGGCAGGAACTGGGAGATGCAGAGGTGGTCTCTATGGTTAGTGTAGAAACCTGTCTGGGGACAGCTTCCTGAAACTTTCTTCTTCGTCTTCTTCGCTTCTCTGACAGATGTGCGCACAGAGCGCGTCTTGGAGCGTGGTGATGAGTAGTGATTGAATCAAGTGGTAAGAGTTGTTTTCCCCATGAAACAAAATTTCCTTGGCTGTGAGTTGAGCTAGGCTGCAAATGTGGATCTGCACAGTCTGAGAAGTAGGGGCTGTTTTACAAAACAATTCAAAACTCAGCAGTTATTCTAATACACAAATGGATTGGAAAAATGCCTTCTAGAAATGTCATGTATCAAGAGGGATTGTAAAAAACAAAAAGAAACTCAACAACCTGATCACCAATAATTTATGGAAACATAATAGCAGAGTGAATACATTTTGCAGCCCTTAACAATGAGCTGTATAACCACTGCCAGCTTGCAAACACAGCTGAAGGCAGAATTTGGACCCCTCTGGTCTACCTTCATTATCTCACCTCCATCAGTCACTGAGAGCAAAAAAGTCACAAACAAGTTTATGCTGGTAGCAGGGTCTTCAGTGAAAACTGCTGCGACATCAAAGTCAAGTTCAAAGAAAAGAGGCAAACAAAGGGAACAAGTGCATTTGATCAGGAAACATGACTTCCTTTTGAATTAAGACATTAGACTGGAGACTGAAAGATGTGACCAGTGTCTTTCCTTAGCCACCCAGGCAGAACTCCACCATTGCTCCTGAGGCTCTAGACTGACTCCGCCCATGCTAGAAAACAAGGGCACAGGCAAAATGCAGACCAGTGCATCAAAACCATTCTCTCCCAAACTGAAATATTTTTAACATGCTCCTTAAACACAAAACAAATCAACAACCAACAAAAACCCCTCAAACCCTAACACATCTTAAACAGATTTCTAGGAACAAGCCTTTTGTTCTGTGCTTTGCCATCACACCTGTCTCATATCGGGAATGAGGTAGAAATACAGTTAAATGTGGCAGGAGTAGAAGAGGTGATGATTATGATGTTCCAGTCACAGTATTACAGAAACATGCTTTGCTTTTGTGCCTGCCTGTGTGGGCTTCAGGGAGGACTGATTGCCATTGACTTAGCTGGCACAGATAAGGATCAAGATTACAAATACGGACAAAAAAACCTTCTGGCTTTTTTGAAGGATCACTCTATGCTACAGAATATTCAGTGCTGTGCTTGCTCGCTGCTTTACCCTCGGCACATTTGTTTTGGCTCCTAAGTCTTTCTCTTTCATTCAAGCTCTAATATTTTTTCCCAAACCAATTCAAGCTCTGGCCCTTTTTCAGTTTAGGCTTATAGCTGTCACATGGACCCGTGGGAGTTGAACCCCCAGGATTCAATGCATAGAAAGCTGAGGAATGACAGGGAATTAGCTGAGAAACACCTCACACTCCAGTATTTTCCTTTATTTTTTGCCCTGGCTCCTTTGCCTCTTCATTTTTAATTAGTGGCACATGCTGAAATGATAATTTAAATTCTTTTCAGAAATCAAAAGAATTCCCACTGACAACATTATTAAGTTATAATTACAGAGAAGAAAAAGGTTAATAGGAATTTGAGCCAAATATCTACTCTCCATTAAAAGAGAACTTGACTGAACCTGCTTTTCTTTCAGTTTGGTAGGTTACTCTAGGTTTAAATGGGTCCAGGATGGCCATACACCTGTGCAAAGGGCCACTGTTTGGTCAGGTAGCTGTCACCAAGACCATTTACACAGAGCTGTCTCAGGACAGCTCCTGCCTGATCAGCTCAAGATGAAATTTACCAGAGATGTGGGGCTCCTCTTGGGCCTCCGAAAGATGTGTATTTCAGACAGTGAGCAGAGCACGGTCACACGGGGATATTTGTGTGAGAAAGATGTGTAGGAGGTGGCACTTTGCTGTAAAGGAAACATAGCCACTACTGGTGGAGGGAAAATAATCAGCTTCCTGGGTCTAGCATCCAAAGAAAGCCTCTTCCTTTGCCCATGTTGGGCACCACATGCATGCAGAAACATATGCAAATCAGCCTGAATCTACTGAGTGTTTTGCATTTTCAGTGAAATGAGAAAGGGGGAAAAGAAACATTTTCCTCTCCATTTAGCTCTAAGTGTGCCCATCAAGAAGACAATTATTGTAATAGTTTTACATGTTTAAAATGGATTTTAAAGCAACTGAGGATGTAGGGGAAAAAAAGCCCACTCCTTTTGCTGGGCGCCTGCAGGCTGAGCTTCCCTTGTTCCCAGCCCTGGGATAATGGTTCATTTAAGCTCAGCCAGGATCGGTGCAGTTACCGCTGGAGCTGTGCAAGGCAGGAGCTTTGCCTTGAAGTCCTGTTGTAAGCTTGGCCTTGCTTTCCCCTTTTTTTTCCTTTAAAGCTGTAACACGTTGCCTAAGCTGTGTGGCATGCCTCAAGGCAGGCCTTTCCCTCTTCCCACGCTGCACGCCACCGAGTCCCGCAGGGCGCTCACGTCTTGCACAAGTGTTTTTGTGGCGTGAGCCCGCAGCTCCGGCACAGGCAAGGGCTCCTGCAGACTTCCCCTTCTCTGTAATCCATGCCTGGCCCCAGGGTCCTGCCTGTGGTAACCGCTGAGAAACTGCCTTGGGGAGCCCAAACCGCGCAGGAGGGATGGATGTGAAACACATGAAACAACTTGGAGGGGGCTGCTGCAAGCACCAGTCCCTTCTCACACTGGAAGCCAATAGTACACGAGCAGGGACCTGGGCAGAGGGTAAAAAAGGCCTTTTTGCTCGTCTTTTTCCATTCACTGCGTGGTTTGAGGGCCAGCATGTGGCTTCAGCTGGGAGGACTAGGCAGGTGCTGGGTAAGGAGCAAAAAGGACTGGAAGGCACCTCTGGGGCTCAGCACACACATGGCTGCTCTTCCATCATGGAGCTGAAGTCTGCTTTCATATCAGTCTGACTTCAAAGTGCTTGCATCAACTAATATTTCAGTCATTTATTTTCAAGCTATTCAATAAAATGCTTCTTTTTTTTACAGGTTGCCTTTTTATTTGTTTGTTTGTTTTGTCAGGAATTGCTTTTATCTCTAGTCTTCTTAGGGCTGAAAGTCCCTCAGCACGTCAGCTGTGTGTGGCTCTTGCAGGTCTTCCAATTATTTGCTGTGAAGCACAATGCACCAGTGTTTCAAAGTGTATGCTCACCTGTTTTCTTAAGACAAGCATAAAAAAAGCCTGTTCTACAGTTACAAGAACTTCAGAATATTTTTCTCTTTTTCAATTGGTTCCTGACCTGATTGTCCTTGGATGAAAAAATAAATTAGCCAGCACTGTGGGAGAAGGGCACTTTTGCACAAAAGGTGCAGTGAGTCTGCCACTGACTGAAGCTGACCTGGACTTCGGTGTCAATAGAGATGTGCCCCGAGACCACAACATGCTCAGTACTCGCTGTTTTGTGCTGTGTTCCTTCCACTTCCTTAACAATCAATGAGAACCGAGGACTTTGAGGCTATGGTGTGTAAAACTCTATTCCTTGCTTATCTAAGTGTGCTGGGAAAAACCTTCTTGGCTTGATTGTTGCCTTTAACACCACCGCCAAAAAACTAAAGACAAATAAGATTAGGAGGCCATGCAGGTTTAAGTAAAAAAGAACACACTTTATTTATCTACAAGGCAGTACATTGTTGTATAAAAAATTAAGTGCAGATAAAGCTGCACCAAATGCTATTAAGGCAGCAAAGTCAGAGGCTGTTATAAAAACACAAAAAAATAAAAAAAAATAAAATCAGTATTTTGCCATATCAATAAAGATTTGATATGGCAGTACAAAGAACCATGTATTTCTAAGAACCTGATTCAGTACACAAGACCCAAGTTAGGGAACAACTAGCTAGACATGGAACAAAAGAGACAACATGAACAAGACAGTGTTCTCCCAAACATATGAAGGTGCAATGCATGCAGTTACAAACCAATGAGAAACAAAACAACACATCCACACAAAAAAATCTCCCAAGAACAGTGTTCAAAAATATTGCTTATAAAAAAAAGGGGAAAAAATATAAATGATATAAAAAAATTAAAACAAAAAGGTCTGAAATGCTAGTGCATAGTCAATTAGCTAACATCAACTTTTTTTTTCCATATAAAGCTCTACTGCTCCTTTTACACTAGCAGCATGTCTACATGCTAAGGTCTGTAGCAGCAAAACACAGTATTCATTTGGCATTTACAAAATTAAATTACTGAATAAAAATATAATTTTTCTCATAAATCTATGTTTCATACAGTAATATTTTTAAAGCAAGCTAATTACCCACCCTCCCCAACAGAAACACACAATGTATAATGGCCTAGAACCAAAACAGAAAGGAGTATTTCAAGAGGCATGGATGTCTGAGCATTCACGATCTTGATCAGCTTTCCCCTTTTGCACAGACAAGCGTTTGTAGTAATGCTTTTCACTTCGGTATTTTACACCAATTCATTTTGTTCAGTGATTTAAAATATATCTGTTTGAGTACCTGCTCTTTTATTATTAAAAAAACAAAATAAAAAAAGGAAACAAACTAAACCCCACCCCCAGCTAGCACATCACTGAAATAACAATACTGGTGTATTAAGTCTGCTTGATCTCAAAAAGTACAAGGAAAATTATCTTTATTATAAGACTGCACTTAAGATCATTAATTACCGATTCAAACTCAATACCTAATAATTTAGGCAAGTATTATTAAAAAGACACAAACTCCTAAGTTGGGTGAAATCCAACAAGAATATATATGCTGAGTGACTAAATGCACTTTGTGCTGCTCCCAACTGTTGTACCACAACAAAGATAGGCTCTTCTCCCATTCGTGACAAGTTCTCATGCAGAGGAACAGGAATTTCCCAGTGGAGGTGAAGTGTTCTGAAAACCATAATGCTTCTCTGTGCGTCAACCCTTTCACATCACCAGAGTCCGGGTGGGGAAGGTGGCCATGTATTTGCGTGCCTGATCCGTCAGAGCCATCTGATCCTCGATCTTCCCGCAGGACGCTGACTCCCAGGCGTTGTTCAGATGCTAAATTAGAAGAGAGAGAGATTTAGGTGGAATGCCGTGTGATTTATCCATAGTCCCCGCCAAAGCTAGGCCCACTCACAATGAACTGTTCCATGGACAGTTCCACCCAGGCAGTGGGATGTTGTCCCGCCCCTGAGAAATTGAAATCTCAACACAACAGGCAAAAAAAATGTCACCCTGACTTCTCAGTTAGCGACCACAGGGGCAGACACACCTGCAGAGGGGCCACCACAAGAGCCAGGATCCAAACCTTCCTGCTTCTCTCCCAGACAGTGTCTTTTCTATAAGGCCATACCTATAGCCTTGCCTTTAATCCCTTAGGAAGGTCTAAACGAGAATGCACTTGGCAGGCAGATTTTACAGTCAACAGAGCATGGACAGGCTACAGCCCACAGCTGAAATATTCACTGTTATGACCTTGCACAAATTCCTGCCAAACCCCCATTCTAAAAACGCTCTGTCCCGGAGTTCCCTACAGGAGCCTGACAGCCTCGACAGCCTGGCCCCCGCTGCCAAGGATTCCCGCGCTCAAAGCTGCTTTCACCTGTGTGCAGCCATCAGCACCCGCCCAACAGCTCAGCTCCTCTGGCAAAGGAGAAGGGAGGGAGGCTTGACTCTCAGCAGAAACAGCTTTTTAATTATCGTGTAAGCCATTTCACTTCTTGTGGTATTTATGGAGGTTGCAGACACCATTTAGTATAATGTTTAAGTGAGATAAACGTATCTGCAGAGGGCTGTCTGTGCTGTATTTATTTACTCACTACACATGTGAGACATTTCTCATTGCCTTGAGCTATAAACAGCAATGAAATTTCAAAGCTCCTGGAATTTACCAGGATATACACTTTAATTTTTTTCTATTGAGCTTTCACTTACCCAGCGTGTCTGCCCTTCCACACTGAAACACTCTCTAAGACCTGAATAAAATCTCTATTATCACATAGTTAGCTGTACAAATGCTCTGCATTCCAAAGATGCACACAATTCTGCTTATCTTTCAGCAAGGGGATCCCAGTACTGCTGAATATTGAGAAGGTGTATGCTCAAGATCCACCAGTAAAGACAAGTCAGGAGAAACCTTTCTCTGTTCTCCATTGCATTCAAAAAGGATCATCTTTGCACCACAACAACTACATTGCTCAAAGAGATGTCCAAAGCCTTCCTAACCTCTGGGACACTGGATGAATCATAATTAGTGGACTGCAAACCATCTGCTAAGAGCAAAATTGTCCTGGCATGCCCATGGCTCTTTCTGCCAACTTCTAGTTGCTAACTTCAACTTCTAGTTGCTAACTTTGCAAGAGGATCCTCAAATTATTCTCTGGCCTAAATGTTTACAGAATGCTCATCTGACTGTAAACAGTGTTATCTGAGACACATGGATACTAAAAGGCTGGACAACTATGAAATACAGATAATTTCACATAGCATGCCCTAATCAGGGCACCAGCACAAACACAGGGACCGAGGTTCCTGCCTTGGAGGGCTTAAAGTCTAAAAGGGACAAACCCAGTGAATAACTAAGCAAGCGTGTTAGTCCTCAGCAAACTTCTGCTGGCCTTCCCTAGACATGGCTTTCTCTTCTCTGTAGAGAAGTTCCAAATGCTGCCTCTTCTCCTGGATGCCATTCTGCAAGCAAAATTGCTGAGCTTCAGTAGGAGCTCCCTTTCTGAAGGAGAACCAGGTGAGGCCTCAAATCATTAAATTTCTGCAGGTTTTGTGGGAAAGCTGCATCTGTGAAGTGAACAAACATGCCATGCACCTCTTTTCTAGAGCAGTGCAGCCTGGGTTGGCTGCGTGCCTTGTGCTGTGGCTCAGCCTAGGGCACATGCCAGAAAGCAGGTGTGACACACTTTCTGCGTGCCACAAACACGCATGCAACACACCACAGCTTCTTTTATGTTTTGGTTAAACAGCTTCCAGGGTAACTTTTTCAAAGGCACCTACACAGGCTGGGAACCTACAAGCCCCTATTGATCCTCAGTGGGACTCAGGCACCTGTGCATATTTTCTCGTGCTGTTTTAGAGGTATTTGCACGAGGAACCAAATTAATGCGTGGTACAATGCCATCGGTTTTACTTAGAAGTTGGATTTGTTCTGTACACCTCAAAAGCAGTTGATAGCTCCTGAATATCCATCATTTCCAAGGACAGAAATATGTGTCCAAACAGTATTTCCCTGTGACCCCCCAAAGATTCAATGCACTGGTCTAGAAATAAGAGATCATCAGTCCCTTAAGTAATGAAAACATGTAAGGAAAAGTCTATTTGTCACAGTATGTCAATTTCTAAAAAATATAAGTAACTTCAGGCAAGGAGTGTCCCTATTTCATAAATTAGGCTTAATTGTTAGTATCTATCCTGAGCTCTTTGTATTAACAGACGTGCTTAGTAGAAGAAAAAAAAAATCAGTATCCTGATATCACCAACATCTCAGCAGGCTGCTACATGTCACTCATTCCACAGAAAGCCTGGTCTTCATCTTTAACCTGATGTCAGCGTGGCAGAAGCTGCTCAGGCAGGCAGTAACCCTCTGCCCTCCCACTGGGCTTGGCTGCCCCCGGGGAGCACTGGGCAGCAGGCACAGCAAGCACAGGAGGACCAGCTCCACCACTCACTTGAGCCTGCTTGAAACAACTTCAGCTTTGCTGTAGGGACATGTATTATTTTCCCAGAAATTTAGACTATTTATACTTCCTTTTTTTCCCCCTATTGTGACAAACTTGTAAGAAGAAACTAACTTTGCATCTCAGTGATGGTGGTGAGAGCTTTGCTCCAGTGAAGAAAGCAGAATTTGACCCAAAGCAGTATGTTTTCTGATGCAGCGTATTTACTAACACAGTTTTCAATTCTACCCTTGGGGAACTCAGATAACATTTAAGCGGGTATTTTTAATAAACATTTTCTGTCTGAAGCCCTGACTCTCGGCAGCCAGCACAAAACAAAGCACAATGCCTGTGCCTTGCCAGCCCTGCAGAGCAGTGCCAGAGGCACGTGTGAAAGTCATCCTGATGGGAGCAGTTTTCCTTTCCTCCTTGGCAGGGAGTGCTGGGTCCTACAACCCAGGCAGAGCATCTTGCCGGGCCTGGGCACACAGAGCTATGGGATCTCTTAGTGAAAAGGGTAAAAAGGGATGCCACAACGCCTCCTTCCACACCAGCGTCGCAGCAAGTGCTGACAGGGCTCTGTTACAGGACAGTGGCAGTGCCCCACAGACAGCAGTGCTCAGCAAATGTATCAACACAAAAGAGACCCAGGCAGAAGGCTACAGACATGCAGGAAAACAGCACAGAAACCCCAGCCAAAACACTCCCGCTGCAGAATGCTCATTGCAGCCTCCTGACCACATTTACCTGTCTAACTCTGCAGATCAATGGCTGGAAACACAAGATCTTTGTAACCAGAAGCCAGAAGGCCTGACCCAAACCCCACCAAAACTGATGGACATATTTTCATTGATCCAGTGGATTCAACCAGCTTAAATTCAGTCATCTAAGACTGAGGTGTTCGTTTTGGCCAGTGAGGAGTGAAAGGGATTTCCACAGTAAATTTTTTCCATATACACAATTTTTTCATTGCATCAGAGTAGCAAACTAGTCTTAATTTTGCTGTCAGTTAGAAGAGTTTACACCCTTTCGGCCAGTACTTCCACTGTATTTTTCTCTTCCATCCAAAGCAGTTTCTCTCTTTAAGTTAAATCAGGGAGTGTGGGGGAGAAGAAAGTATGGTACTACGAGTTCCTATAGGATAAAATTACAGATCCATGGTACAACCCCAGCTATGTCATTATGTTATTCTCCCTGTCCCTTTTCTTTCTCTCTCTCTTTCTTTTTTTTTTAACCTCAGTAATCCTACCAGTACATCCTTCTCCTGGCAGCAAAACTACCTTATTTATCCTGTAATATGCCTTCAACTGCCCTCAGGCAAATGTGAACTGTAAACAAACTGTCAAAGCTGTAACTGGGATATCCAGTTAAAGCACTTTAAATAAAAACTTGGACCATCTAGAGAAAACAGACCAGAGTAAGGGAAGAAAACACTGTGGAAAGCTGCTTTTTTAACAGAACTAGTCCTTCTGCACTCGTAGCCAGGACTGCCTTTACATGTGCTGTCTCTACAGCTTAAGAAAGCTCCGGTGTTAAGACACCTTTTGTGCTAGGAGCCAATGCCAAAACCAAACACTGCTGCAGTCCTGCAGTGCTGAGCTCCCAAACTGATTGAAGTGTAGTAAAAATCCTTGGGCAAGGAACTGTGTTAGAAGATAGTTTTTAAATCTTTGCTCTGCTGGCAGGTATCTTCAGCACCTCCAGCAAAGTTAGTGGTGTTACAAACATTCCCACTAACTTAGCCAAGCTGTGCGAATATTTAAAAATAATTTTAAGAAAATATAGTGTATTTAAAATATTTACAAGGCTCAGACTATTAGAAGGTCTCTTATCATGTTTCCCTGCTGAAAAAAGCTGGATTTCTTGCCAGTTTTCCCTTAGATTACATGGTATGGATCGTCTGCAGAATGTGCCACTGAAAAGAAGGCTTGCAATGGAAATGTAGCACTCCTGAAACAGGAAAACAGTGCACTAAACAAAACAATTTCCTAGCAGAATACAATGGACATCACATAGAATAACATGGCTTTCTATTCTGTAAGGGTGCAGAACTGGTAGAAACCCATTTGCTTATCAAGACCAGACAGTAAAGACTAATTAAAAACTAAAGTGACCACAAATGAATTTTCCACCTCATTTGACAAGACAGACCACTATTTCTACCCATCTTGGTAGCTTTCCTCTGGGGCACAGGACAGACTTCTCCTAAACTCTGGGGCTTTCCGAGTTGCTCAGAAATACAGCTTGCTAAATGTCACAGAGTAAGGTGGTCCAACTTTTCAGCTTTTGTTATAAGCATGATACCAGAGCTAGAACGAGCTATTTGATGGCACTTTTAAGAGCTTAACCCAGAAGCTCTTGCTCAGACAAAACTCCTGCTCAAGATGCATGAACTTTCCAAGTAAGATGAATGGGTGAGGTATGGATGTGGGCTAAGAACCTGCAACTCACACTAGGATATTCTGCCCCTTTCCAGTTTTGTCCTTAAGTAATCTTTTCTTTTTTCACAGATCAGAATACATTGCTGCAAATGACTAAGAGTTAAGCTGTCACCTCTTTTCTTCCTGAGAGACAATCCCCAGTTCAGGGCATCTGTTTGCAGCCCAAAATCTGCCAGCCTGGGAGGAAAACATGCAGTGACTGACCTGTAACTTTGAACCTTCTCTTGCTCCCTCAGCTGTGCCAAGCACGGCTCCTTCCTGTACACATCAGTCACTGGGGAGAGAAGGGGCAACACAAGCAAGGGAAACCTGTGGGGCTACCTTCCCTTGCCATGCAAATCTCAAACACAGCATGCTTCCCCCTCTCCCTTGGTTAAACAAAGAAGAACATGAGATTTCAGGACCTTCTTTCCCCCAAAAATCCACGGAGGAAAAACAGAGAAAGCCTGCTGCTGCAGGAGACCGTGCTGCCTTCCTGGCCATTTTGTCTTACAAACAGCTGCAAATAAAACAACATTTCACTTTTTAAACTGAGAAAATGAAGCTTCATGACAGCTCAAACACTTGAAAAAAAGGTTAACCAAGTAACAGTTTTTAAATCCTTTAAACTTACTCTTTGAAGAAAATGGCTACACAAACCGCCAAAAGTCAGGAAATTCGAGCTGAAATGTGTCAGTCTGTGGTTAAAAAATGGAAAGTGACAGGAGCTAGGGGTTGAAGAACATTCTCTTTAGCTTGCAGGGCTTTTACCTTGTGTTGTTTCCTTTGTTACTGGGGGAAGAAGATATCAAAGCAGCACTATTTTCTTAAAAGGCTCCATTTCATGGTGTCTTTTGATAGCCTGCAGGGTTAGGTGGAAGGTCTGTGATTTAGCCTACTTTTCTATCTGTTAAAATGTCTGTGTTAGGATAGTTTGTATTATGTACCGCTACTGCTACAGAACACAATGTGAAATAAAATTTAACTTTTACATAGGAAGGGACAGAAACAGAGGGGTTTTTATGTAACCTCTTACAAGGCAAAATTCAAGCACATGCTCAGTACAGATCATCTGTTTGCCTTGGTATTGGAGTATATTATCCCAAAATCTTAACCCTTGGAAAAGTTGCTAGTAAGGCCTAAATCTCCCTGACATGCAGCTAAGTGACAAAAATATAGGGTGCAAAAATACAGGTTTTAACTAATCCCATGAATACCAAGCAGAAGTATTTGGGATCCATGCAATGGAGGGTAAGTCCACCCCAAGGCAACATGTGGGGTTGGTGAGACATTCCTGTTCCTGCCAGTCAGATAACACTCAATGCACAACCATGAGATTTGTCACGTAGGACTGAACCCTCACACCTTACCAGAAAGATCTGACACAAAATTGCCTTTACATTCAACGTCTTAGAGAGACTTAACAGGGGACTGAATGAGGATAAAGCCCAAACTCTTCCTGGGTCTACAGAGGCCTCTTCTCCCTTTGCTCAGTTTACAACACTGACAGCACCAAACTCCAGTGGCGTTACATGGAGCTACCTGACCTCACATGCCAAATGATGCAACATGCTGTTCCTGCTCAGTGATGGTGAATCATGTCGTGCTATCTGATATGGTCATCAGCTGCTATTTACTAAATGGCATATGATCAGTCGTGTACCCAAAATGCAGTAAAAAATATCCTTAGAGATGTGTTTGAACATTTGTTACTCTTCCCTTCTTTGGAATTCAACAGCAAAACAGTAAGTAATCAAGAATTTTGATCAGTTTATCACTAGCCAAGTATCTTTATGTAAATGCAGTGCAAATTATTAAAGCAATGGAAAACTGTGGGCTGGTAAATACACTGCCTCCCTCTTATCTTAGTTAAAATTTAAAAGAAACCGGAATTTTAACAACCAAACATATTAAAAAAACTCCCCAAGTTTAGTGCTGTCTTTGTTTCTCTCTTCCCTCTCCATGCACAGATCCCAAGGTGCAGAGATTGCCGTAATCCTTTCTTGGACTGAAGTCAATGAGAATTTGCCTAAGTAAGAACAGTTGGATAAGGCCCAAAATACGAACAACAGCAATGTCAACATATGCAGACACAATTAAATTTCACCCACATGAGTTCCCTCATGCTTAATGTCTACTTTCATGGGATCAGTGGATTTAGTCCAGTGTTTGTTTGTGTCCATGCATGTGTTCATGTATGAAGGTGAGATAGCAAATTCTAAACTAGGAAGGGTAGAAAGCACAGAATGATAACATGCTAAAATCTGGTAATTTACAAAACACAACCAGTCAACAACAAGCACAAAGGCTAACATTTTCCATGGCTTTGCACCCTTTAGACATGCTGCATCCTAGTCATAGGAGTCCATGTACACTGGGGTGGAGGAGGGGAAGCGTTAGGGAGAGAGCAGCAGCAGTTTCTGGTGTGAAACACAGCCAGACTATGCGTCCTTTCTGAGCTGCACAGGGCCAAACTCCTCCCCTCTGACATGAAGCCAAGCAGCTTTACCATTACTTTTAACCACGACACCAAGTCCTAACCAGAGAGTGCAGCCACTGGCAGACAATACTGCATTGTTATGGAAGGTCTGTATTTCATTCTGAAAAAGCTGTCTGTGCCACCATCACAGAAACCCCAAGCCTCATTCTTCATGTAAGATTACATTTCAGCTGAAAAGCTCAATGTTTCATCAGCAGAGAGAACAGTTTTACCTTCATACTAGTACACCAAGAAGCTGCATACTAACTATTCATTTTGGGGCTTTTTACAACTACTTTTTCTTTCAGTTCAACACACTTTAAACACTGAGAGGAGTTGGGAAGTCCTTTTTACTCAGTTCCTACTTAAGAAAAGGTCCTCTTTATCCAAACAGTGAGAATACCTGACTTTTAACATGTTTTTCCTCAGCAAGGACTGAAGAACTGAATCCAGAATGATCCACAAACTGACTCATGTAAACTTCCTGAACAAAATCAGCATGAGTGAGGACAAAAGGTTAAACAAGCCCTTTTGTTTACAGCAGCTTGTAAAGAAATTATTTTTAGATAGCAGGAAACATAACACTGTTACACCAAAGATCAAAAGATCCTATTTTACAGACCTCTCAGATGCTTCTTTTTTATCACAGCCAGAGTGCAGACAACTACCACTAACAGGATGGCACACAGCCTATGCTGCTTAGCTACCTGAAAATCTTGCCCTAAACCTATGGAGGAGCTCAGTTTGGCTGGGGTCATGGACAGGTGTTGGGACACAGCAGAGCTGAGCTTGTGGGGACCAGCAGCCTCCTCCTCCCACACACCCACCAGGGAGCTCCAGCAATACCCTGCAGAGCTGGAGACCCAGGCTCCTTTGCCACGAGGTGGGTCTGAATTCAGCCCCTATATACTGCCCTAGACCAGGGGCAGTGGATCTTCAAACCCTTCCCTTAGCTGTCTACCATGGTGCAGCCAAGAAACACAGCTCATGAGGGAAGAGCAGATAAACAACACTGAGTGTGAGTCTTTGGCCCCTATAGACACCCCCATGCCAAGGGGACTCCTAATCCCTGCTCTCCAAAGCTGTTTTTCATCAAATGATTCTGCAGCACAAAATACAAGCCTACTCCAAGGCAAACTGTGCCAAATGGGGACATGTGAAAAAGTTTACTATCTCCTTTTTTAATGCCTGGATAGAAGTGCTTAATCAAAACCAGCCTTTATTCATTCCTTCCTACTGTAAATAAACCCTAATGTAAATTCTGGAAAGAGGGAGGAAAGAACGGATTAGCCATGTGGACTATCTGTCTGAAAGTCAGGAACTATGGAGTTACAATTTCCTTCCTGACAGTGACTCACCCTGGGGAATGAGACACTTTCCTTTAGTTCTACCAAGTGGAGAAGGGCTACAAAATCACTCACTCATCTACCTCAGAAATACAGAAATTATGTTTTGTTTTCTGAATGACTTGCTGTGGGTTCCACCTAAAGTATACAGGAGCTGCCAAACTGGCTACTAATGACTTTGGCGGGCTTTGGATCAGCCCCTGTGTAACAGCTGTATTTTAAAGTACAGCAAATGTGTATGTTTGTTAACACTTGGCAAAAGCGTAGACACATAAACCCCAGCCTCACATCTGGCTTATGTTACAACAATTACACGTTTAGCCCACACTGAGGAAAGGCCATCCTGGTGCTGGGCTGGATGGGCAACACCGGCCACACCTGTGCCAGCCAGGCAGTGCTAGAGTCTCTCCTCTCACCCCAAGGCCAGTCACAAGTTCTGGCCACCACCACACCACTGAAATCTCCAAAACAGCAGTGTTGCCCACAAGAAGTCTACAGAAAAAAGCCTCTGGTCCACGTTAATTCTCAGTCCTATCAATTTAACGCTGCACCCAGCTGAGTTACAGTACCCTGCAGGTGGAGCTATGCCCTGTTTAGCTTCCTGCCACTGCTGCAGCCACTGTGCCCTCATGCTCCACAAGCAAAGTGAGATCCTCAGCCACATGCATCTGAACATCTCATTCTCCCATACTCAAAACTTTAAAATCAGTCTGTGAGAAAGCAATATATGGATGTATATATCTATTTTTATATACAGAGGATACTTTCATCAAAGAATAGTTACCTGCAGAGGACTAGCTAGTGGCCTGTTTCTAGGTACTGCAACTGTTTTGTGAAAACTATCATCATCTTCAGACACAGGCATCTTTAAAATGGAACTGGTAAGAAGATTCTGAACAGGAAAAGAAAACAGAAAAAGGTTTTCAGCAACTCATGAGAACAATCTGAACTCAAATGCTTTGTAAGTAAACTCAGCTTGAGTGCAGAAGTTCCTACACTGGGCACAGCCACAGATGAGGAGCAGACCTCAGCCTGGTGTCTCTGGGACTTGGCTTTGCAGGAGCATTGCCATGTGCAAAGGTTTTCCATCCAGTGAAAATCCCAAGTTTAAGAATAACAGTAGCATTGAATAGTCCTGAGTCCTGGTAATGCAAAGGGAACTGTGCTCAAGCAAGGTCTCCTTTGCAAAAACCAAGAGAGACTGTCTCTCTCTTTCACTGGTTTTTAACTCCATGATCTAGTCATTTCTACACACAGGTGCAGGCATCCTCCTAGTGTAGGCTCTTCAAAGTCTGGGGGCTGCAAAATGACTGCAACTTCTGCAGCCTTCTATAGGCATCACAGTGATAATTAAGAGTAGCATTTTGCTTTTTATGCTCAGTACAGGAAAATGACACGGAAATAAGGAATAAAGACTACTTGTGAAGAAAATTAGAAAAAATATTCTTTCTCTTGCATTTAAGAACTGAACAGGGATGTAAAACAAAGAATTCCTTTGACGGTGTGAAAACTTGTACTCACTGGCACATCTTCCATAGTAGACCCAGGTGTAAAGAGCTGAGTGTTCAGGTTTTCTCCTTCCCAGTGATTTGAGCAAAAAAAATTTCCAGCTTTATCTGTTGGAGACTCCACCTAAAAGCAGAAAAGACATGATTCAACCAGCACATAACTGACCAGGAGATTTCTGTCAGTTGCTTAATAAATTGAACAAATATTTTTCACAGAGGTGCATAATGCATGTTTACAGTAACATCTTTTAAAGCATCCTTGCTCTTTGCAGAAGAAAAAAGTTCAAGGTTCTCAAAAAAATCCCCATCTAATAAAACTTTGAATACTTGCACTCAGTGCTCTGTCAGTATTCAGGAGTTTAATCCCCTAGAAAGGATTGAGAATATATGTATTTTTAGAACTTTAGTGACAAAGTAATATAATGCAATGTCCTCAAATGTTCAGGTTTCTAAGTCACTCCATGGAGCTTGGTCCCCATGGGGTTCTTCTATACTTTTCACCAACATTTGAAAGATTCAATCCAAATTCATGTCTAATTTTTCTTTTCTTTTTAAGTTTCAAACGAAAACTGCATTAGAACGGCCCAAGCAAACCCCTGCTGAAAACAGCAGAAAGACTTCTATGGAAATCAAGGGGAGATGAATTAGACATGCCTAGTATACTATATGGAACCGACACTAAGATCTTGGGGCTCACATGAAAGAAAAACAGACACAGCTATTTAACAGAAAAGCCATTGGTACAACTTTCTCAGCAAAGAGTTCTGAATTAAATTGCCTCAGGTAAGTTTGAGATTTACCTCTTGTTTGATTTTCTTCAGCAAAGGGGGTCCACTTTCATGTAGCCCAGCCACTATTGCAGATTCCTCCGACTCCTGCTTGATAACATCCTGCAGATCTTCTACAAGATGAGTTGGAGTTTGAGGCTGAAAGAAAGAAACATTATATCCAAGTCCCAGAACATCCCTCTGCACCAATATCAAAGCAACTTTTATCATTGTTTCCTTCTTACCAGCATCTTCAAAGGACCGTATTTGATTTCCTGAGCTGCAAGTGCGTTTTTGAATGGAGTGGGTGTTCTTGGAGAGCTTTCTAATATCGACCTCTTGATTGCTGGAGTCCTGAAACTTTAAAAAGAAGGAGAGGAACTTTAAAGGAAGATGCTTGGAAATACTACCTCTTTACAGAAATACGTGTATACAGGCAGTATTGTTGAAAGACTTTGGAAAATATTTCCCTGCGATCCTATAATCCATTTTGCTTTTACAACAGAACATCTGTTTGACTGTGATAAAGCATAATGATTCTGCTTTAAAAACTGGTGAGTCTATATGCATGGTTTTCTGTATTAATAACCTACCTCCATAGCCATAAAGTGAAAGTTTTACTCCCAGCTAAGAAAAATCTGAATGTGTGTGCAAACAACTTTGCGGGAAGCATAGAACGGTTTAGGTTGGAACAATCCTTAAAGATCACCTAGTTCCAAAAACCCTGCCACAGGCAGGCACACCTTCCACGAGATCAGGTTGGCCAGGGCTTCATCCAGGGATAGGCCATTCAAAACTTCTCTGGCCAACCTGTTCCAGTGCCTCACCACCCTCCCAGTAAAGAATTCTTTCCCCGCGTCTAATCTAAACCGACCCTCTTACACCCTGAGGCGTTCACTGAGCCAGCACTTTGGTTGCATGCAAACCTGAAGAAATGGATCCTCGTGAGTTCAGCAAGACAACAGACTTACACATGGTTTTCCTTCTGAGCTTTGAAAGTCTGGTCCCTGTGGAACGGGGTGGTAACTGCCATCTTATGGCCACACACCGGCGTGGAGGTAAGTGCAGGGTTGTCCAGGTTCAAGTTTTCGTGACTGGATGAGGTGTTTAAGAACTGCAGGTGTGGAAAGAGAAAATTAACAGGAACATCCAGATTACACAGCTGACCTCTCAAGCTGACATTATGGAACAGAAGAAAAATAAATTGTTTTCTTCTGATTGACATGAGTCACTCTTCTGACCCTATGATGCAAGTAGGGGTATGTGGGGTACCTGACTACATTGTGAAAAAATACTCAGTGGTTTGGCTCAGGAAGCTAGAGAGGGAAATTCTAAAGGAAATGACACTGTTCCAATGAGAAACACTTTCCACCACTTTCAGAGCCTGATTTGGATTTTCTCCAAATAAATTTTAATTAAGAGCAGTGTGCCCTTACTGGTGAAACTGGGTGAAAATGAGCGAGGGATGTTTCAGAAACAAGCCCACAGGAAATAGGGTTAAATTCCACAAAGATTTATATGGGGCATCTAGGGGCTTTTAGGGCAGTAAATAAAGTGTTTATGACAGGAAAATAAATTTCCTATCATCTCTCTCAAAAGAAAGTTCTTCATTTTCAGAGCATAAAATGAAAACTGCCACCTGTGACAGGTACACAGAATGCTTTGGAATGGAAACAGCTGACTGAGAAGGAGGCAGCACTATTTGTTTGGAGAAAATTGCTCTTGCATGTGTTCTACCTAGTAACCTAAAATATTGTTTCTATTTCTAGCGTCTACAAATCTGTGAGCATAGTGCTATCCTTTATTCTGACAACAATTCAATGTATTACCTTCCAGATTCAATCTGCCACTTTATAAAAATGTGGCATGTAAGAAAATCTGGCTTTCACTGGATAAATGACGTATGATTAAAATACCTAATAGGTAAAGGGAAACACTGAGGGAAATCATTACATGAAATCTTTTGCTATCCTTCATGAAATAGTGTTTCTTTGACATCTAAGACTAAAGCAAAACAACACAGACGAACAAAAAATCCAAAACACTTTTAAATAGTGCTACAGCTGTGAAACAAAGCAACCATCATCAGAAATTTGAAAGTGCATGCCAGGCCATTTTAACAGGCCATTTTCCTCCTCATTCCTATTCCACTCCAACTCTCATGGCCTGGGCAGAGGATGGCGAGTGTGATTTGAATTTTCTGGTCGTTGTCAGTTTGTCTCACAACCCGAATGCTATTTAAATGCAGTTTGGGGTTTTCTAGATCAATGAATCATATTGTAAGTGGACAGAGATGGAAAGTATCACAAATGATCAGAAATGTTCAGCCCTAATAGTTGGAGTTAGTCAGCAAGAGCAAAGCAAGGAGTCACACTGTCCTACAAAAAAGATCCAAAAAGGCAAAAAACCAACACACAAAAAACCAAACCCCACAGATGGATTTAAAAGACAAGAATCAACTGTTAGCTTGCTGATTAACTAAACTCAGTGGTGAAGGCTAGGAGCAGTGAGAAGATTCAAACACGGAGTGAAATCAACAAGCACAACGGTAATTAGTCATTTGTTCCAAAGGATTAGTTTCTAAATTGTTAAGACTGGGGTGACTTTTGAGAATTAGTAACATCTGTGCAGAAGTCTTGATCTACCTGCGAGGGAGAGAAGGGCAGGCTTTTGACAGGGGAGCGCTTAGGAGGAGTTGAGCTGCTGACGTCAGCTAGGACCAAGGTGCTACCGTGGCCACTGGCTAAGGGGCTGCAGTGCCCTCTCCTTTTGCGAAGAAGGACCCACGGAGCCGCACTGCCCTGTGAGGCAGATAAGGTCTTTGGTGAGCCAAGAGAGCCCTGACTCGACATGGCTTTGCTCAAATTTGTGGCGGGGTGTCCTTGAGGTCTACAAGCACTGGCCCCTCTCTGCTGAAGCTGCGCGACTGTGCCTGAGGGAGCTCTGCTAGCCGGAGTGTCTGTGTCTTCAAAGAATTCAAAACTGCTGAGATCACCCCATGATGAAGGATCCTGAAACAACGTGGGAGGCACGGAGCTATAAGACAGTGTATAGTGCCACCTCATGAAAATACAGCGCTAGGATATGCCTGTAACCAACAACAACAACAACAAAGTCTTTCCCAGTTCAATTCAGCCTGACCCTGTTCATTGGAGCAGCAACACTGTGAACACAATTTGTGTTTTCAATACATGCCTTGATCTTATCAAACTGTCTGACATCCTAGTAGTGTTGCTGGCAACTGAGTCCCTAATGAATGAGTCAAATTATGTCCTTACTCTTTACTTTCCCAGTGTTTTCTGCTTGGTATGATGATGGTGCCTTTTGCTACAAAAAAATGTATGCTGTAGACCAAGATTGGCCTCCTCCTAACACACAATGCTGCTCTGGATGTGCTGAAAGGGACATGATGCTGTATGAAGGAGGTTTCCACCAAAAACCATAATTCAGTGTGCTACTTCTTTACATGTAGCGTCCCAGAGACTGCAATGGGAACAGGTCCATGTCAACATCAGTCAGGTACTTGACATTTAAATGTGTGTTTACAGTCCATCACATATGCCAGGGCAAGCTCCTTAAACTTTGAGAAGCAGCTATTGAGTCTACAACAAAAAATCCTAGAAAATGATGCAGATACAGGAGCAGCCACACATAAACCCATGGCATGTGTCACTTCAAATATCAATAAATATAATTTCACTGTTTAAAATCTTTCACTGTGTCTCTGATTCTATTTTAAGGAGACTTAACGTTGAGAGATTGTTTCAAGCTCCTACTGTGCAGCTTGCCAAAACTCACACTCCCATTCCGAGATGTAGCAGGAAAGGGAGACACCCACAAAAAGCATATGCATCCACGCTCGAGGGCTTCATTTACGAGCAGCTGCATTTTGTTATGTCAGAAGATAAGCTTCAGATCCTGGAGCAACTCAAAGTTACTCGGGAAAAAAACCAACAACCACATTTAGGACAATCCCAGCTCCTCACCCCTTACTCCTTGACCACGCACAAATCCACTTGAGGCGGCAAGTCTACTTACGGAGTCTATTAACTGGAGTGTTTCTGCAAATTCTAAGAGATTCTTAACATTATCCAGGATGTTGCTCTGGTGAACAATCATGCACCGTGCGGGGGATGCACTTTCCTCAGGTAAGCAACCGTGATCCACCGGTGGAGATGGAGTACAGTGGTGATGTTCCCCCAAACAGGAAACAGGTGCACTGTCACCACTGGTCCTGGTACTGTCAGCAATTGTGGTGCTGTGCCAGCCGGGGTAGTTTGATGTGTGGTTCTGTGTCTAAAGGAAGAAGAAGAAAAAAAAAAAAAAAAAAAAAAAAAAAAAAAAAAAAAAAAAAAAAGAAAAGGGAGGGGGGAAAGGCAGAAGGAACTTAGCAATGAAATTGCACAAGGTGTCAGATGCCACTGGAGGAAAGATAAAAGTAGTTGCATCATCATCTAAAAGCTTATGCCTATGAAACAATTGTCAAGATGTTTCCTTTCATCGGTGCAAGATCTTGTTTTAAGTAACACTGGCATTGTATTTGTTATCCCAAAGTTACCTCATAATTTACTTCCAAGATTATAGGCATATGTCATTACTAACACGTAATCAATCCATACTTTGTTACTCCAAGTGCTCAGAAAGTGCCTGCAAAGTCCTTTTCTTCAGAAGCAAGAAATGGCAGGATTTCCCTACTGAGAGCTCAGCACTGTAGAAGGCTAAAAGGTTTTAGAGTTAGAGTTGCTTTTGTCTGCTTATCTCCTTTTCTTCTGCTATCCCTGTCTAATGCTACAGCTTACACCAATGCAATGAAGAGGCTGTCAAATCAACGTGGTTAGGAAAGCAGAAGAACAAATTAACAGAAGTTTCTTTCCAGTGTGATCATGCAACAGAAGAAATTGCAAAACATTAACTAAAGTTAAAAAGTGGCCAAACTAACGTATCATGCATGCAGTTCTTTGACTATTAATTTAAATATTACCCAAAAAAAAAAGAAAAAAAAAAAAGAAAAAAAGAATCTGCTGGCTATCACCTATCTTCAAAAATGATTTTGGGATTCTTGGCTTCGGTGATGGTGTTAAGTAGTTACATAAGGGTTTTCACACATCAGCATCCAATGGCATATACCACGAAGTATGAGAACTCAGTAATAGCCAGCACTTGCTCCACACATGCAGTTATGAGGAATCTAACATTATTCGGATGAGTAAAACAAACTCTCAAACATGCACCAAGTCTGAAGCTTACAAAGTGTATAAAACACAGCTGAAGGAAAGAATACCACAGAGAAGAAAAATCTAATGCACAGGCACTACATTTTCATCACATGAACCATTGCACACTTTCAGAAACACAGATCCCATTATTGATTAAAGATCTGTAGGATTTTTAATTTTTGCACAATCATCATATTTCCAATATTACATCATGTTACAGAGCCCAATCCGGCTCCCACTTTGCAAAGTAAGATACCTGCAAATATTTTGGATTTTTTTTCAATAGAAGAATTTACAAAGCAGATACAGATTATATATGTGCTATGTTTCATCCTTTTAAAACGGAAATATAGAGCCTTGATTAGTACTGAAAGCAGAGGGCGAGTAAAAAGTTAAAAAGACAAGCACTGGGGTAAGGCTGCTATCCCTCCATCCAAGCACACAGTGACAATCTTACTGGTAATGCCTGCTGCCCTTTCAGTTCATTCTCAGTCGACATTAGTAGCAACTCTAATTCCTTTATTCGCTTTTCTTTCTCAGGGTCTTCATCATTATAGTGTCTCTGAAATTAAGAGTTAAGGGAAAAGAAAAGATAAAGGTCTGATAGGATGTAGCAACTAAAATGCTCATGGTTTGCTGACCTGTGGTTATAACAGCCAAATTAGATTCAAAGATGAAACAAATGTCAATTGTGTTTTCCACTACCAAAGTCCCTGCTGAATTTCAGTATAGACATTTGAAATGGAGAAAGTGAAAGCCATCACACCAGATGTCAACTACTGCATTTTAAATCCACTTCAGAAGGAGCAGTTATTAGCCATGTTAGAACTCCCCCACCTTCCCCATTTTCTCTTTTCACCACACTTAATACACGAAAATGTTTCCTTAATGTCTGCATTTCAGTTTATCAAATATTTAAGAAACTGACTCTTGAAATGAGGTTCAAGTTATCTACCTGGATAGCTGCAGCAGCTGGCTGAGGTACATTGACAATATTTACATGCAGTGCTACTGGATATGGGATCTGACCAGGAACCTAGGCCAAAAAGCAAAAAGTGGTTATTTCCATCATATTATCTGCTTGCATTGTGAATTTGTGTTAAACATACTTCAGTTTTAGGTACTTAATATTTGTATTCTGTGGAGATGAAATAGCAAAAAAACTAAAAATGTTTTCAAGAAAAGTAATCAGGTTTTTAGGAGTATGACAGTGAGCATTAGAGAGGAAGAAAGAAAATTAATCTATGAAATATTTACCCATCCTGAATGAGAAAAGATGAATAATTTATAGACACATTTGTAAGGATTTTCTAAATTGAAGTGAAAAAGCAAAAGATGCAATTTATTATCACCTAAAACTTCACAATGCAACTGTCTGAAGCAGAAGCCCGTTTCATTATTAATCATTAATAGAAAAGAAATCTGATTAAAAACAGTATTTGTTTACTTGGTTCCGACAAGCAACCCACAAACACAATATTACTGCAGAGAACGTGGGAGATTTTGACATGGAACGCAGAATTAACCAGATTCAACTGATATTCAAGAAATTTAATATTCACAACTCCAAGAAATACGTTAACTGTTCCCAAGGCATTAAACCTGCTGTACCTGGTTCCACCACCCAAATGCCACCAGTTTGAAATGTACATATTTTCACCACTGAATGAAGTAAAAGTCAAAGAAATCCTCATCTGACATCAAACACATCCAAACACATGAAACACATCCAAGTCCACCAAGACAAAGAAAATCCTTCATGCTTCATCCTGAAACCAGGCATGGCTAAGCTGCACCCATCTGTTCACCAAGGCGAAACAAGCACCCCTGCCACACTCACACGCTCAGGCACTTACGTTCTGTGGCTCAGAGATGTGGTAGTAGGGGTAGTCACTGCTCAGTGGGGGCTGGCTGGCCACCGGCAGCTGGGCAGGTGGCGATGGGTTGTGAGCAAAGGCCATCAAGTGGTTGTTCTTCTGAAAGCCAGCAGCTGCTGAGGAGTGACAGGCTTTGGAGGACTCCTGCAGGTAGCCCTCCTGCTCAACCTTGCGGCGCATGGTGGAGTTCCAGTGGTTCTTGATAGCATTATCAGTTCTGCAACAGAAATAGTGAGACGTTCAAGGAATTTCAAAAACATTTCCAATTCAGACCGGTCAATAGACAGGGTTTAAACAGAAATGCTGTTGGCATTTCTGTTTAAACCCTGAGCTCTTCTCTGACCTTCCTCCTTCCCCCACCATTACATATGCTACTCTCAGCTTCTCAGGAAAGATCCTCAGTATAAAAGTTAGGGAGAAAGAAAAATGGGCTACAGTTGTTTACGTACTTTTTAAAGCAATCTCTTATGACTTAGATCCCCAAATTGGAAGAAATTACTAAATTCAGCTTCACCTTATTACCACGAAGTGAGGTGACAATGAAGACTAACATCCCTTTGAGGCTATCCTAAAGGAATGTCAACATCATCTTCCTCTATCTTAATATTTCAGGGGAGTCTTATTGTGTCTCATTGCTGGAAAGAAAGACTGTGGAGCACAGCTGTGAATAGACTAACTTCCAAGCAACTTTCCAGCTGGTCACCTAGACGACAACATCATGCTGTACACACAAACTCAGTAAACAAAACTGTTGGGATTTTTCTAAGATGCACAAAAACTGAGATTCAAATCCTCACATACATGAGTCAGAAAAAGCAAACTTATCAAGTCTGTGAGATTTTAAGAGTATGCTTAAAAACAGTTCTGCTATTGGAAAAAACATCACCACTGCATGGTATCATTCAAAGCAGTATGTGTGATGTGTGGAAGCTACAAAAACATTTCCAAGGGATAATTTCTTTCTTGTTATCTTCCAGAAGGTGAAAGCAGCCCAGAGAACGACCACTTTAAAGGCTATAATGATCTTAGGCCTTATATTTAGGTCCTGAAGATGTTTTACCAAACAGCAGGAAGAAAAGTAGGAAGGGAAACCTCTCCCTTGCTTACATTATTTACTTGCCCACACTTTGAGTCACTTTTAATCACAGCAAATAAGACACTGCAAAAGCTTTCAATGAGATAAATATTTCCAGGACCAGAGTTTGAGGAAAAAGTTCCTCTTGCCTTACACATGGATTTTTAATAGGTCAAAATCATCTGGATGATTCAGGAGCAATTACAAAAGTTGAAGAATTTTAAATAATTTTGAATAAACAAACTGGATTTCGCATTGAAGGCATATCCTTAGCTGAATGTAAATTATGTTCCACTTGCAGAGTCTGATCCTTCCCTGTTAAATCGATTTAAATTTTGACAGTCACCACAGGCACAAATAAGACTGCACAGACGTTTAGGAATCTTACGGTCTTGCTCTAGTTACTGGGTTTTTTACCTATGGCAAACATTAAAAGCCTATAAAAATAGCATACTGTTCCATGTACTGACCAAACAGTGAAATTCCCCACTGGGAAAAACGCACATCGGTGTCACTGGCTTCCCAGGTTTTGATTCCAAAATTTTTTTGATTTATACAGTGCAGCCTGAGGCGACCAAAACGGACTGCTCAGACCTGCAGCTTTTTCCTTTTTTCCTTTTTTAAGAGCTAAAGGTATATGTCATTACCGTCCAGGCAGCAACTTTGCAATCTCTGCCCATCTGTTTCCCAGCCTCTTGTGTGCCTGGTAAATAATTCTATCTTCCTCTTCTGTCCAGGAGGTTTTCTTCACTTCTGGATTCAAATGGTTGTGCCACCTCTCCCTGCACTGTTTTCCAATCCTTCCCTTCAAATGCTTAGCAATGACAGACCAGCGCTTTGGACCGTATTTCTGCACGAGCTCTATTACCTTCAAAGAAGGACATAAAAACTGCCTGTATTTAATGATGCATAATGAATCAATGACATTTTTTTCTTTGGTGAGGCAATATTTTCAACATTTCTCAAAACTGCCGCAGTAAAACTAAGAGCAATTAAGGTTCCCCACTTCCCATTCATATTTTCACCCAAAAGGAAAAATCTGGTAATAGTTAAGCCATTTCTAGACTACAATTCTACATTACAGTGCTGTAAAGCAACATTAATTTATCTGCATAGCAAACTTAGAAAGCACTACACAAATAGAGTCTGCCTCTGGCCATTATAATGTCGAGACCACCAAAGATTCCAGGAGTTTTGCCCCAACACTTGAAATCTGCTAGTAAGGCATTAATCAGACAGAAGGAAAAACTGATTACCCTTTGATCCTCCTCTTTAGTCCACGGACCTTTAATAAGTTCTGGGTTTAGTACCTTCTGCCATCGGTGCTGGCACTGAACATCTGTCCGATTCTAGTGAAATGTGAAATACACAAAGTGGATAATTCTTTAGACAAGGTGAAAGTAGAGTGAAAAAGCTCCTGTTTATGTACACTTGTTTCGAAGTATTTCACCACCAACTAAGACTACTAAACAATATGGAGTGATAGAGTAAGTCTGAGAAGAAGGTGCTCAACTATCAGTTTGCTCACAGAATAGATAAGATTTTCATCACTTCTGCACTGTGGACTCCATCACCTAAACTACACAGACTTTATCTTCCCCATCTGCACAATAGCTGGCATGCTTTCACATGCAGTATTTCAGCAACAGCCAAAGTGTTCACAAAGCAATTATCATCAAAATCATACTTATGATTCACCAAAGTTATTTTTTTCGCTGTGCTGAGACATTTTGTTTCATTGTCACATTGACCATCTACTGTGCAAGTCCCCACCATCCCCCATTTTTGCTTGTTTGATTTTTTCCAACCCTTTCTGAGAAGTGAAAGGAAAAATAAATGTAAGGGTTTCCACAGTAATCTAACTAAATTTCTAAGGTCTCCATTTGTGGAGGTTTTATATCTCCCCTGAAAATGTAACTATAAAGCAACCACTCCCCTTCCCCTTTATCAAGGAAACCTCTTGATGAAGAGTTGCTACTAGGCCTGGAGACAGAAACCAATATCCACTTACAGGAAGGAAATTAGCAATGACTTTCCAGTCTTCTGTGCCATTCTGCTCCACAAGCTTCTTCAATTTCTCATCCTGAATCATTAAAAAAAACCCGGATATAATTAACATTGCAATCTCTTATCATCCAAATGAGATTTTTAAAAAATTCGTTCTTCTAGCTTCTTATGCATCTACTTCTGCTTTCTGAGTGTAAGGGAGGGTGGTCATGAGAAAAAAATCTCATGCTTTTAATTGCCTAAAGCAGAACATTTTTCTACTCCTTTGGATTTTGGTAGGTTCTTTACTGTGCCGTAGGAGAAAGACTGACTTCTGTGCAGTTCTTTGACTCACAATATACATTCCCATTTTACTCATCAAAGCACTGTAACTGTTATTCTTGGACTGGATTTACAGGAGGGTACATGGGTGTTTAGATGCCAAGCATTAGAATAATCTTGAAATTCAGTAACACTCAGGCACTCAGCTGCCTGGGGACCTCTGAAAATCACAGCCTTAAGCTTTATATGTCTTGCAAGTGATGGGAGTTTCACTGATTTGCTCATGGCCTATCCACCTACAATAAATGCGCAACAAAACTAACAGCTCCTTTTTGCTCCTGTTATCTGCGAGGGAGTTTTGCATACTTGCAAATAGCAAAAAATTTGGCCCAATCTTTTTAATGATAAGGCCAGAAATATAGACCCTAAAGACAAAAGAAACCAATCTCATGTACTGGGAAAGATATAGCGTAAAACAAACCAGAAATGCCCCAAGAGATAAGAGGAGAAGAGTAGCTCTCTCCTTCCCCAGTTAGCACCTCCCAGTATGCTCCCGGTTCATGTGACAGGACAGTGGCCATTGGACTTCATGGCCATCCTTTTCTCCCTGGCCACATCACAACCACATCCACCTTTGTAAGGCGGATTTAAAATGAAAAAATTTAAAAATTTTTATGATTTAAATTAAATAAATGAAAGGTTTGCAAGAGGTGACCTGCCACTGTTTTCACATCAACACACATTGTTAGAGAAGAGAAAGTCAAAACACAACTCAAGAACTGTATTAATGTATTTCACAACAAACTCAAAACCAGTTACATGGCCAAAGGATATCCACCTGGCAAAGGAGTTTGATACCACAATTTTCCCAGAAAGTCAGCACAAGGGTATCACGACTAAAACACATTCTGACCTTGAAAAGCAAAATACCTCTTGAACGCTCAGTTTTGGTACTGCTGGATTTCTCTCCTCCAGCTTTTAATTTATTTCCACTTGGCATCATAATGCTGCAACTAAAGTCCAAAATTCCAGTGGTACAGAAGGACTGCAGCAGTTTCTGCCACAGTTGTTTGCTGCTGTGGGACACTGAACACAGGTCAGTTCTCACATAGCAATAATTTCCAAACAGAAAGAGGCAAGCAGTAACAATGAGGCACTGCTACAGGTGCTTTGGAATCTGCTTCTCCAACAGGGATTACACAGAGATTCACACATCACATGCTGTGACAAAGAGCTTGGTGGAAATTTAAAAATTGTGTTTCTACATTTTACTGAAAAGGTAAGAACTATGCTCAAAGTTAAATAAAACACTGAATGTAGCTAGTGGATCAAAAAAGTTGTCCTGAGATACTGGACAGTCACCAAAGTAAGTTTGCAGATTAGCAACATGGTGAAGGACATGAAGCAACTAGGAGAAGAATGTGATCCATGCTCTTTCTTATCTTTTCACATGCAGAAGATGAATGAACTCGGATTTACCTCTTCACGGGTCCACCTGGTTTTTCCTAAGTGACGTTTTCCAGTCTTAGGAAGCAGACCATCATAATCATGATCATACACCTCAATATCTTCTTCATCATCATCACTACTATATATACTGCAAAAGGAAACACAGGGAGACAGAGTGGAACATGAGGACTTGAGCTACNCCCCCCCCCCCCCCCAATCCTTGCAAAGGTTACACAGATAAAAGTTTTAAAACTTGCACAACAAGATTTTGTTCTGCATTCTGTTGTTCTAGTATTCTGAACTGGTTCTGCTGTTTTTGGTATCCACAGATACAAGCAAAGGGCTGGCAACCTTCGTATTACTGTGCATGTTTAGACCTGCTCCTAATGTTAGATCAGTGGTGAATTACACATTTGGCAAACTTTCAACCAATGAAGGTTTCAAATTAAAATACAATGTTTGGGACAATAAAGACAACTAGAGGCTGTGTTCAGTACACGAGTGAATGTTTAAGATCTTTAACTCGTGCCATACATTCTGAAAAATATTAGTGTTTTTGTATGTTTAATACAACAGATAGTTACATTGTTCCAAAATAAAGCAGACTTTGTAGCAAAACAAAAAGCTAAACAACAACCTTGTTTGAGAAAATGTTTATGGACCCTATATGAGAAGGCACAAGTTTTTACAATTAAGTAAAGACGGTAAGAGGCAGCATTAACATGCAATAAGCTCTAATATAAAATATGCCCTCCATTTATGGGTTTGGACAGATAAGGACTGAGGACAAGTTTGTTTAATATCCTGCAACCAACAAATGAATGACTGAACGCTTCTATACTCTCAATTTCTCTAACTTTATTACCTCTAATCTATTTCTAAATCCCTCATACTCTGCTCACCTAATTCATGACTAAGGGATTTCCCCAGAGGCTATCTATGGGTAAAAAGGACTTCATTACTCTTTTCACAAACAGCACTTGCTCTTCCTAGCCAACTAAATCTAAAAGAGAGTGTTTTGTAAAAAGAGCGGCCTTTCTGGTGGACAGTGTTCTATTTATGACTTTTAAGGTATGAGCAGCAGTTCTGATACTTCAGCTAAGAGATGCTAGCCATGAGTGTTAGAAAGGAGTCAATGTCATGCTGCAAGATTAAAAACTGTGATATATCTGATGGTATGGCATGCTGTGGTATGTTAAAGCATGACTAAGACATTAAAATAAAGTTATTTTGTAATAAAGTTAACAAGCGCTGCTTACGCTGTTAACATGTTTTCAGGAGATTGCTCTAGGTTGCAGTGAAGCACGGTGACTGTTCAACAAGCTGCAAGCACCTCCAACACGCAAGCTGCTGAACATACATACATTAAAAGTACTGGGCTAATCACACCTTACATCTTCCACCCTGTTTTCTGGCCTGTGTCATGGGCCGTGAAAGAACATGCTTACATGCTACATGTAAGAAGTTTTCCACAGCCTGCTGTGATGTGCGTGGTCTTCCCGCAGCCTCTGCCGGGCAGCCCCTGACTCACTCACACACCCAGCCCATCGCTGCCACCCTCAACTCGCGCCCACACCACGCCGTAGTCCTGCAGCCCCATGGTTCACTCCCTATTCCCTAGACCCCGTAGCCACTGGGGGTAAACCCCGATTGAAGCTCCCACTCCGCACCCACCCCTCGTTGGCAGCTGGAGCCTCCCGTGCTTGAGCAAAAGCTCCCACGCTCCAGCTGCCAGGAGCGCGGCTGCTTCCCCAGCCGCCGCTCAAAGTAGATTCACTTTTCTCAGTGACACACAGAGACAGCTGCGCCACTGCCCATATGCCAAAGGAAGTTTTGTGGCGCAGTTTCCAAGTATCATTTTGAAAACGAGTTTTCCGCAGACAGCAACCAGCAGGTACGCATCCATCGGCGGCGCTTCCTGCGCGGGGTGCGGGCCGGGCACCGCAGGGAAACGCCGCTCTGCAGCGGCAGCATGGCATCAGCGGCCAACACGTTAAAGGACTTCAGCGCGGGGCCAGTTCTGTAACCGGGTTATTTAAATGACTGGGGCCTCGCTGGCACCGCAGAACCGAGTAAACGCCACTGTACTACCTGCGTTCTCCAGCAGGAGAAAAGGGCCCTAGAATTCCGGGACGCTCAGTAGTTTCTTGAGTCAACCGGGCCCTCAGCGGTGCTCTAAAACTTTATTTTGCACCTCCGGCCGCAGCCCCGAAGCTTCCCCCCCGGGCAGCACAGCTCGGCACGGCACGGCGCGGCGCTCCGCCCGGCCGGGACAGCAGGAGTCTCCCGGACGCGCATCAGCGCCGGGCTGCTCGCAGAGGCAACTGGCTTGTGCAAAGATACACGGGGAAAAGAACGGAAAAAAAAGGGGAGAGGGTAAAAAAAAAAAAAAAAAAAAAGGGGGGGAAAA